>JABFPN010001326.1:2979-30399 GCA_022817305.1 Leptoteleia sp. ZL-2020 | reverse complement strand
CGATGATCGGCACGTCAATGGCCCGATGGATAGCCGATGACGGCCCATGCACATTTGGTGTTTCATGCCGATCGTCGGCACCAAGCTTGGGCCATGCTTGGTCCGATCGTTTTTTTCTACATGGGTAGTTACTAAATTAATTGAACTGAACTCTTTCATTGTCAGAAATAATGATTAATTTAGGACAGATAAATTAATATTCTTTTTTTAAAATAAAACGCTACCTATAAGAATTGTATTACGTTGCCTGAATCAGACATTTAATTGATCATACCTTAACTCAATTATTAAGTGCTTAAAATTAAACTTTATAACAGTGAATCATATTTTAGTGCGCTCAATTTTTTCGTGAATTATCCAGATTGCGCAGTCTAAAAACACCGAAACGATTGGACATTCATTTCATACGATTAGTTATACGTCGAGTTTTATCATAATCTATAGATTATACAATTAACTGTCTAACAAAGTTTGGAAACAATCTTTATTATTAATCGGGCGATCTGTTATTTGTAAATTTCTCCCGTAAGCAAAGTTTGGCATCGGACATCAGACGCAATAAAATCAATGGAACCTGCCAACTTGAGTTGCACTCCCGCAGCACAATGGCGGAATTTTTGTGACGAGCGTTAAACAAAAAGCAGCCTTTATTTCTTGCGACCGATGGGAAAGTAGGACAGAGAGAGAAATAATTGTTTGGTCGCGGCCGTCTGACCTGGTACGTGATTAGAGATGTGCCATGTTTGTATGTCTAATCAGGAGTCTAATTATAACTCCACTTGTAACACCGTGCGGCATATAAAAGTTAATATTCCGGGCGGGAAAGGACGCATTTTCGAGCGAGGTTGTTCGTCAAGCTATCGGGTCGTGTTACACTTTTGTCGTCGAAACTCGTTTAAACTTGCCGACGACTCGGGTCAATTTTGGTTTTCGCCGTGCGAAAATTTTTGTTTCGCTTGGAAGATTTCAAAGTTAATTAGTTCGGAGCGGGTCGGCCGGTGTTAACGACCGCTGAATTATGGCGATATTTATTTGGCAGAAATAAATCAAACACGGCCGGGCGTTAGCCGGGCTGCGAAGGTTTCTCAAGTTTCCGGAGCTTTGGCTCGACTTGATCGACTTTCTAACTTCTATATTTATATCCCGCGGAAGGCGCTTCGGCTCGTTAATAGACTGTGTTGACTTTGAATCAGCGCGATGTATATTTCATGCACGTTTTGCGTGTGGGGTGAATGTTTTTGTCGTCGTTTATACCGCTGCAAACGTTCCGAGTGATTCAGCGATTAAATATCAATGGCCTCGTTTGATATCATTTGTGGGATCTAAATTGTTCGCGCTAATTCGTATAAATTTGTTTAAATAGTTCGTTGGGAATAATATGTATAGGAAAATGTAATGAGAATCGTGGCCATCGACCTAGTTGCAAAACATTAAGTGTATTTTGTAAATTGAACGTATATTTTGCACGTGAAACGCACGTAGTTTGTAAACCGAGGGATACTTTGTGCCAAACAAGTTTATAAATATGTTTCCGTATAGTTTACATCACAAAGAACGCGATATTAAATGTTTCGTTAGTTTCGCGAAATCAAATAGTTCGAGTTGAAAGTTAACGTTTAAACTGGTCGCGTTATAAAAAACGCGCGGTCAAGTGGAGTGGAAATTAAAATGCGGTTGAATTTAACGCCTTCGGTTGTTTCGTCGAGTCCGTGGGATAGTCGAAAGAGAAGGCAGGATGAGAAATGTTTAACTTAAATTGATTATATTATTTTACTATCAAAATATTTTTAACAAATTGAAGTTATAAAAGGCATACTTTATCGATGTGTAGTATATTTTATAATACACAATTTTGTTGAAATCATTACATTTTTTTTTTTTTGTAAATAATTGATTCATCCAGAAGAATAATTTATTAGACATAAATAAATATTTCGATGTGACAATTAAATCAATATATTTATTACTTACAAATAAATGAAATGTTGGTTATAATTAAATTATTCAATTGACACCAGTTTATTAATTTGAATTTTTTATTTGAAACATTCATTTATTTCGAGTGCAGAAAAAGATGAACAACGTTTTGACATGTTAAAGTAAATAAACATTCCAAATTAATAAATTTAATCGGGAGCTATATATTAATTTATTTCTTATAGAAGACTATACATTCAATGTTATTAAACTTTTATTTGATTTAGCTAAAGTTTTCTTAAATAAATAAGTATATTTATAGTAACTAATTTATTTATCTGGGTGTCCGGCTTTCAGTTTTAGTAGAACATTTACGATGAGAAAAACAATTGGTAAACTTAATCAGGTCTGTATAGTTATAACCATAAAATTCTTTAAACGAGATCGATATAGTTACTTTTGTAAGATAATGTTTCATTTAACCAAGACATACAATTACTTCATCTGTATTGGATCTGTGCAACTATAATATGTAATGACTGTACCTGATTTATCTACCTGCTTTGTCCATATAATATAGTTACTATCACCACTCGTGAATAGTTACATCAGCTCAGATTCATAGTTTTTATATCTACATTACAATAGTTAATACAACCTTGATCTTTCTTATTTTAATTTTATTTTAATTGGTCATAATATTGATTATTTGAACCTCAGTCTCTGTGACGCTGAGAAAAATGTTATATGGTTAATTTTCCTGATAACTAGAATTCTGGTCTAATTAACCAGATAATGGTTATTTCAAAAAAAAATCCGATAACTAAACTTTTATTATAATGTTCACGAAAACTAATTATGCACATGTTTAACATTTCTATTCCTTTTTTCTCAATGTATTATTACTAGAAAATTAGTTAAATTCAGTTTAGTGGTTTTAATTAACGCATATTTTTCTCGGCATAACACTGTTTTAAGTCTTTTCCTCCTTTTCCGACGATTTCTTTCGTCCTCTTGATTCTTTCATCGTCCTTTTTTGCCTATTTCTATTAACTTATGAACAATTTATCAGATCAATCAATCAATTAATAATACTTTCTCCAAGTGTTTCATTATTTAATTAAAACTATACTTTCGTTCGAATTAATTTAACGAAATAATTAAATTAATCATCCCGCGAGACAGCTAACAGGGCTTGGAATTAAAATTATAACCAACGAAACTTCGTAATCTTCGAACTAAGAGCCTAAGTTTCTATTAATTAAAATGCAAGTTTAATTGCTTGGAAAAAAAAGGTGGTTGAATAATTGGCGTTGATTTCTGGCGAAATTAACGGCATTGCAATTCGAGTGCAGTCACGCGTCGGGCTTGTGTTACGCCCGCTGAAGAGCGGTCAGAGTTTTGTTGAAACTCGTTAAAGTAACCGCGGTCATATTTCATGAAATTTCATAAGCTCATTACCAAAACGCGCCGATTAAAAACTTGAAAAGTTCACGCGAGCGGCGTAAGTGCGCTGGACTGCGAAAATTAACGGCAAAGAGTCCGGCCCTTGTAATTGCAATTTATACGCCGAGAAAAGAAACAAAACGGGCCGTGGGAAGGGCGGAGGGGGGGAGTAATAAACGAAATGGCTCCCGATTATTGCGTTGGCCGAACGAGATAATTGCAATCGAAAGCGGAGCACGGCGGGCGAGGTCGTGAATTATTTTGAGCATTGTAGGCGAAGTAATTTTCGTCGCGGCAATTAAGCCCTTAAAGCGAGGCAGCGTTAATGAGCCGGGCGAAAAATAAAGCGTCGGATCAGCAACAAAAACGACGCCGGACCGATGGAAAAGCACCGCTGAACGAAAGACAACAATGCCGCGGCGTTAATCCAACGTCGCAAAAAAAAAAAACGACATTGACGGAATTCCCGTTTCAGCGGTGTTTTGTTGTATACTTCGCACCCCGAGCATAAAGGCAGATTCATTTCTCTTTTTTCCTTCTTTTTTTTTTTACACGGATCATTCTCGTGTGAAAATTTGACAGTGATCGCGTTTGTAACGGGGGGAAAAAAGTTTTCGTTTTATTTTTTATTTTAATATGCATTTCAGTTGTGCAAACCAGTTTCAGGGGAGAATATAATCAAATTGCAATCTCATGACGCGTTAAAGGAGTTACCAAAGTTTTGAACGGTTGAATGACAAGGCATAAAGAATAATTGTTTGGTATTAGGCGGGCACGAGGCTGGCGTAGACTTCGCAAACGATTTTGAGTCTGATACTTTAACGCGCGCGTGTAAATATGAATTCTAATAAAAATTAAAGGTGAAATAGGATGATTTTTATAACATATTTAACATTCGTAGTAAGAGATGTAAATGATTATTAATCAGAATATTATGATATGTAAAATTGTACACGGAGAGAAAAAAATATTAATTTTTAATAAAAAGTTTACTAGTTTGGCATTATACTTGCAGAATATTATTATATGGCAAACTAATTGAATAAAATTTATTAAATTAGTTTATTAAAAATAGTAATTCCATGTAGTTTCATACAATTTAACAATCTATTTATTAAATTTTAGTAAACTGTTTAATAATTGGTTAATGAATGACATAGACAATTGATTAGCGACACTGATGAATAGCGACATCGAACGGACAAAATATAAATTAAAATGTTTGTCAAAAATTAGAATTCAGTTTATTAAAATTTGTAATCCCTGGTTTCTTAATTTTTAATATTCTTTTCTCTCCGTGCAGTGATAGTATAATAATATTAATTATTAACATTATATATAGAAAAATGTGAATATTTACTTTTAAACATATTGAGTTTTGCAAATTGAAATGGATATTAATTTGTATTATAATCAGATAGGTCGAGTTATGATTATAAAATAAAATCAATATTTTAATTTTTTTAGTCAGTGTCATATCAGTTCATTTTATTTCCAACAAAGTAGTCTTTTTTTACAATATCATAATTTATTTTTTTGCGATATAATAGTATCAAATTTTAATTATCAGATTCGTTTTTAAAATAATGTAATAAAAAATGAATGTAACATTGATTCCGCTAATTATTTTAGCGGACTGAAATAGCATATTTTAAGTATAAATTTTATAAAATTAGAAACCTTTACGAACAAAAAATATTTTCATTCTAGTTTCTATCGTGCAATAAACATTTTTTTTTTTTAGAAATGACTTCTTTGAAGTTTTTATTATTGCTGAGTTTTATATCATAATATATGACATTTTATTTCTCTGTTAAATTAATAATTTATGACGTCGTTTGCATTGAAAAATGCATGAACACATACAACTAATTTTGCAATAAAATTTATTAATTTCTGTTTCAGAAGATTTTTATTTTTACTGTTTTCTGTTAAGAAAATATTGAACTGGTAAAAATTTATTCTCTATTTATAAAGAAAATGAAGGTTAATCAATTGTTGTGAGTTTATGATTAAATTTGAACATACAATAATTTGAATATGTAGAAATTCGTACTCATATGTGTAATTGTTAATGAAAATATTGACACTGTTAAATATAAGAATGATAAAAAACATTGTTCAAATTGAATACTCAAAGCTGCGTAATGGAATTAGAAGTTACATTGATAAGTAGGTCATCGAAGTAATGTCAGTTACTTAATGTCGCTATAATTACAACAGGCTATTTTTCAAAGTTTTATGATAATTATTTCTAGGATAATTGAAATGAACTTCCAAAGTAATGTTTCTGTCATCGTTAATCAGCTTTTGGCTATTTTAAGTTTCAAATTTTGTGGTGTTTTCTCACTATCAATATTATATTACTTAAAATTAATTTTAATTAAATATTTTAATTGGTTTAAAGCATTTCACGTACAGATGGTAATTTTTTATAATTTGAATTTTTCATTGGTAGATTTTTTTGAATATTATTTTGTATATACGCATTTATACATTTACTTATTTAATCAGTAAAGAAATAAAATTGTACATATCCTAAAAATTCTGATTGAAAATAATAATTGAACACGTAAAATATTTATATGTGAAAATTCGGCAAAGAATATTTTAGTTGATTAATAATATGTAGTGAAGTTTAAAATTCGTATGTTAAGAATTAAATAGATATTTAGAAACATACAAAAGATATTGTGGTTTAAAATTTTTCAAGGATTATAATGATAAACACAATACAAATTTATTGATATAATTTTTTCGGCCAATTTCTATAATAAAAAAAATTACAATTTTTTATGATTTTTTTAAAAGTTTCGTTATATTTTATATTAGGTTTAGTAAAGAATGCAAGTTTCAATATTTGTACATACAACATTTGTACTTTTCAGTACATTCTTCGATATCAGAATACGAATTTCTATATATCAGTTGTCATTTATAAATAGCATTATCAGATTTTTTAATATTTCACGTTCGCGATATAAGCATATAAATTGCTGTGTTACCAAATCGATACTTTAATATTGCGATGTAATATTTCTTTTTATTAAATTGCTTTCTTTGTGTTGGACATTTCATTGTAATGTATTGTTTTCGCATCAATTTACAATTGTACAAACGTGTACAGAATTTTTATCTAAAAAAATATTTTTATCTTTTTGATAAAGTATGAGAATCATTCGAAATACAAGGTTGAATATTCAATGCTAATTTATCAAAAGAATTGAATTATATTTTATTACAATATGTATTGAAATTAAAAGTGAACACGTCGAAAAATAGAACAGTTAATATTACTGTTTTTAATTTGATTTCAGATGAACGTCATTTTTTATGAAAAATTATTATTTTTTAAAAAGACAAAATTTCAGTACTAAATATAAACATAGTATTCAAAACTGATGCTTTTGTTTTTAAAAACAGTAATATTTATATTAAGATTGATATGCATCTGAAACAAAGTTAAAAGCAGTAAATAAATCTGTCATATTTTTCCCAGCGAATGGGTTGTGACGTTAAAAAAAAGTCATTGTTTTTGCAATCAACCACTGCAAGAATTATTACGCTGAGAAAGTAAACAAAGATGATGTTCAATTTTTTTTTAATTTAAACAAATGCTGCAGGACAAACTAACGCATGCGTCTAACAAGAGCCAATGTTATTTTTGTATTTTTTTGCTTACACAGCAATTGTCGTCGATTCGCTGTTTTCACCAGTGTTCGACAGAAGTATGAGTAACTTTGGACATTGCACTTTGCTACTTCTGCTAAGTAGTTTCAATTGCTTCATCGATTTCTAAAAGCCGTTTTTATGTTTTCGCCTCACTCGTCGGTTAAAATTTTTAGTCGTCGGTTGCTTTGAAAAGTCAAGAAGAAAAGAACAATTAAAAAAAAGTAAAAAAAAAAAAGGAGAGTGCAAGATGTAGTAAATTATTGCAAATGTCGCCAAAGAAGTTTTCTGGCCGGAAAAGCTGTCTGCGAAAATGTACACGCTAGGAAAAAGTTTCATTTCCACGCCGAGTCTCTTTCAGAATCACGTTAGATGCCTTTTGGGAATTGTGTCCCGGACGTACTTGGTGCCGCGTGTACTTCTTTTTCTTTCTTCTTTTTTTTTTAACGCCTTAGTTTGAAGAAATGCTGTAAGCTCTGTAGTCGTTCCGCAGCGAGCAGGTTCTTTTTTAATTATTTACACGCGCTTTTTCGTTTGCTTAAATTATAAAAAAATTCGTACACACTAATTCTCTGGAGTTACTTTTAAGGACTACTTGCATGCGAGTCGACGAAATGTTTCTTTCATTATTTTCTCGATTATTAATGCACAAGTAGAGTCGGCTGGTTCGGCTGCCAAATGATTAAAGGCTTTGTTTAATATTTAGCAGTTTTTGCGGAAACGAAAAGTCACTGTTTTCGTAATTTAATCGGATAAATGTATAATGCTAAAAAATATCCAAATATATGTAAAATTAGAAAAATAATTCATTGATGTTATATTTAATATAATTTCAATATTAGTGTGTATATGTACCCTAATATGATTAAGTATCTTTGGGATACTTTAAAGGTGTTAATTTACATTATTATAATCATCTTGAAAACATTTAAAAATGTTTTCTAATGTTTTGAATACAGACTGAATATATTTATTTAAATATTTTAGTTGAATAACGTTTTCAGCATATTATATTAGGATGCTTTCAGAACAAACTGTGGATATTATTGGTAGATTTACGAACTCCTTTTATTTAGTTGTTTTCAAGATATTTATGACATGTTTAAACTTACATATTCAGAATACTTTCAGAATTTTGAAACATCGTATTCGGGCTATTTAACAATATTTTATTCGATATAGAAAAAAAGTTCCTTAAAAAAATGCAGGTAACCGAGCATTGAACTTGTGACCCGCAAATTCGATTTCATTTCATCCATTCATTTAATCCATTTTGATACCACGATTGAATTACTGGACGCTGAATAAGTAAAGATTGGATACCACGACTTTTACGGTTATATACTTAAATATCAAATAACATTTAGCTTCTACAATTTAGTACTTTCGTTTAAGCCCTAAACTTCATTTGTTAATTAAATATTATATAAGCAGTAGAAATTACTGCAGCCAAATGGTAAAGTAATTGATATAAATTATTATTTAAAAACACGATTTGTTAAAGTTAATAATGCAAATGTTTTGAAAACATCGCTTTAATATTCTTAAAACATTCTGAAGTAATTACATAAATATCCAATAAATGTCTTGGGGTCGACTAATTATAATAAGTTCATAAATATTTTAGATCTAATATTCTGCAAACATTATACATCTTAAATGGTGAAAAATAATAAATTTTAAAATGTCTAAAAAATTTCTCTTCCTGTTAGGATACATTCGAATACTGGTTCTGAAATTTGACAGTGATTTTGTTTCAATCATTTCAATTAATAATCTGAATTGTTAATAAAAAATTTACCAAGTTAATCTTATTATAATAGACGAGGCAACTATAGCTGGTTAAATATGATCTATTCCACTTACTAAAACTAAAAGAAAATAACAAAAAAAAAAGGAAAAAAAAAGAAAAAGAATGACACGTTGAGTGGCACGGTGTTATACAACATTAACCTTGAGGAAAATTGGTTTCTCGGTTTGCAAACGTTGAGCTAATAATTAGGATTGTCATGTAAACGATCCGGCTTTAATCCGAAGAGCCGTCTTAGACGAGTCCTCGGCCTTCTCGGTACGAAAACTCTTTAGAAAGCTCGCGGAGTTTCCTCGCCTTGGCTGGTGGCCAGACGGTGGTCGGAGTTTACCTTCAGTTCATTACCACTGTTTCATACTTGAAATAGCGGCTCAATTCGAACGGGCGATCGATAAATCGCCGAAGTGGACGTTAAAACGAAACGCCGAGTGACTCATTATCTGGGGGGGGGGAAGGGGGAGGGGCGTGTACGGTGAATGTTACGCGAAGTAACTGTATGCATTGCTTCGACTTGGTCGAAGAAGTCACGGCGCCGAAATATCAAGGGGTGAGTTCATAGCATAGACTTATGTTCAACAGAAAATGTCCCGCGGGATTAAGCACGCCGACGAACAAACTCCCCGAGTTCGTTCAGCATGACACGCGACACGACGCCGCTATGTTCGTTACGTGCCCCCGCTGCTATTCCTTCGTTGTCGCCTCCTCTCTTTTCACCTCCGTAGATGCGTGACAAAAAGGAGCGACGAGGGCGAGACGGCGTCGAAAAAATAACTGCCAACTTGGGTTCATCATTTGCAAGAGTCGAGGTATATATTTTACGTCGCGATTCGGCACCGTTTCGGTGAATATGGTTTTATCGAACAGTCCTCTTGATCGCAATTTCCGTAACAGAAACTTTTTATCTCGGATTATATGACGCCGATCTCGTTCCAATTCGGTTCGGGTATAATAAACCTTGTTTAAAGTGAAACGTCAGTTATTTACGCAGATAAAAATGAGTTACAAAAAGTGATTAAAACTTTTAGCGCAAGTGCTATAATTTTTTAATGTCAAAATTTAATCGGTAATACAATGAAATGTAAATGGAAATAGAATTTGGACTCTTTTTTTTTTCATTTTTTTTTTTTATTTTCATTTGATTTTTATTTATACTGCTCGTACCTCTCTGGACATTTTGATAGGTTGATTCAACATTTTTAGAATTAATTTTTATTTAACGTAGTTACTAGATTATTGTGTGTAATTTCTTTTTTGTAATTTAAAAAGAGCTTCATCCAAGTTCGATAAAAATTTTAACATTTCAAACAAGTAGGATTTTTTAAACGATAAAGAAGGCAGTTAATGATTTATTTCAAGCAGTTAATTATTTCATATATATCTCCTTCAGTTCACTAGATTAACTATCTATTGAAGTTTATAGATTGCCTTTAACTATTTTACGATTTATCAATAAAAAAAGAAAAAAGGGAAGCTACGGTAACGCGCGATAAATAATCGTATTACGCAATAAAAATAATGCCTTGGAAATCTAAATTCTCGATGCAAATATGACGAATTTGTCGCGTATGATCTCGCGTAACGGAAATCGAATCGCCGTACGTGCGGCAGCCTCCCCGGTCGGTTCGATTCACGGGTCCGGTGGTGTGTCAGCGCGATTTCGCGGCCGATCGATGTCCGGGGAGAAGGGGGGGGGGGGCGGGCGCTTTGCGGTGTAATAAAATTGACGGTGGCTGTGCAAGACGAGAATGAAAACGTTCCCGACGAACATTATTAAATATGAGTGAAGGAGCGGCTGAAAAAATACCCGTGTATGTGGGGCAGGGGGGGGGGTATTGAAAATTGATTTGGTTGACCTACATTCGGGGCGAAATTTCCAACTGCTTGCGAATGATTCTCGAACAGACAGATTACTTTGCCGATAAAAGCATTCCCTCTCCGCGTTACACGCTCGAGCGTGCTTTTGCAAGGAAAAGAACAATCGGTTCGTTACGTCCTCGTGCCAGGAAATTGTGCATTGAATATTTTTCGACATTCGAGGAGCGCGGATACGTCTGGTTGGACAATGCGCGAGCGGCAATTGGCCGCCATTATTGCTGCTTTTTATAATTGTCCCTTCATTCAAGTTTACCTTCTTCATCATTTGACTTTCAGCGAGTGGGAATAATTCCCCCCCCCCCACGCCCCCTCCCCTACCGGTCCCGCGCGCTCGTCGTCGGTGTTTATTTTCGAGTTTAATTAGAAGTCCCGTCGCGTTTGCCTATTTTATTGCCATTGATAACAATTAATGGCGCGCGCGCGCGCGCGCACGCGAGCAGGGAAATGTTTTAAATTGTAGTCGGTGTAAGATTGCATTTTCGTTTTAATTAGAACGTGAAAAGTGAGTCACTAATTCCACTAAATCTTATCCAACGCTATTGGATAAAGTTAACTCACCTGTAGAGCTGAATAATTTTGTGGTTAGCCTTAAATTCGGGTGGTCGAATATGGGATAATTACTATTGCATTACGGCTTCGTCCATGCATTACGTAAGACATTTGAGTGAAAGGGGGTTGTGGGAAGGGTAGCGAAATCTTGCGTACGATAATTCCTTTGTTTATTATTATTATTACTTTGAACGTGGTCTAAAACGATGCTAAAGAACTACACATTGTGATTTCTTTTAAAAAATAAATTTTAAAGCTCAAGAAGATAGTACTAAATGTACAACTAAGAAAGTGTGCAACATTTATATTAACATAACTCCCCCCATAAACAAATACAGTTCTTTAAATTTTAAACTTAAATTTTTACATTTTCCAGAGATTGAACGGAAATTGAAAACTGAAATGTATTACCAGTTTCTTATCCCACGAAACGTTCGCCGTTATTACGGTATTATAAACTTGACCAGAATATAGAAAAACGGCGTTTTTTTTTTTTTTTTTTATCCGAAAATAATATATCATTTTTATATTTCTTGCTAAAATGTCAGTTTCCCGTTTCTCAAGATAAAACATTAATTTACAATACTCATGTTTTATACATCACGTTTATAGAAGGAATAGAAAGAAAGTTAAAGGTTTTAATCCCAAATCCGAATTTCCCTACATAGTTAAAAATAATGAACGAATTTGTTCTGGGATGCCTGTTTCGCAGCGTCTTTGAAAGTTCATATTTGAGAATTACCTTCGGCGAGATTTTAATAGTGTTGCAAAAAATATGATGGCACGTCAAACTCACGAAAAAAAAAAGGGGAGAGAGAGGGTCTGAAAATCGGGGAGTAGACGAAACGAGTCGGTATACTACGGAATCGCGGTGTAATGCGTGCCGGAATGAGAACAGAATACACGTTCATGTATTATACGGAATACTCCGGTGTTGCAGTAAGATACATTTCTCGTATTTCTCGTTACAAACGCAGCCCAAAGTTTCCCCATTTTGCAGTGAACTGGTGCACGTAATTCGATGCATACGCTAATGCCGTTTCGCGATTTGTGTATGCGTTACTACTGCGATTTTTTCTTCCCCGACCGGGCGCGCTCAGCTACAGCGACAAAGTCCCTGTTATGGTAGCTATAAAACTAACGCCGAATCGCGCAACTTTGAATATTTCTGGCTGTGTAATGTTCCGTGATGACGCTACCGCCGCGTCCGGGACACTACGTTTAGTTAACCGAATATTCTTGGACCATTTGTAGTTGTTTCTATATCAAGAAAAATGATTCGTGAAAAATTGAAACTTTCTTTTAATCCGGCGAGATAAATTTAATTGAATACTTTCTTTTTTTGATAAATAAACACCTTGATTTACAATGAGTAAAAATACCGTTAAATAATCGTGTGCCTGTACCATTAATCTAAAGCCGTTATGTCAGAAAAGAAAAGAATGGTATTACATTTATAAAAAAAAAAAAAAAAAAAATTATATCCATTTCCTTTCAAATGTAATTTATTTTCGTATGACTGATGACGGAATAATTCGCAAACTTTATCATGTTTTTGTTTACTTTTCCCAATTTAATAAATTTATATAAGATGGTTTATTTAGCAATCGTAGATCTTTAAGAAATGGCACTGTATATATGCAGTGTGTTCCACAGAAGAGGAGACTGATGCCATGCACAATACAAGACACTATTGATTTGTAATTTACATATAGTTTTATTCAAAATGGATTCCTCCTTGTGATCAATACAGTGCCAGAATCTCTGGTAAAATGTTTTTGAAACATTCCAACCACTTGTTTTTTGAAATACTCTTCAAAATAGTAGTCGAAAGCCCTCTGGATATCTAAAACGGTATTGAAACTCTATCCTTTCATTGCCAGTTTTAGCTTCGGAAATAGTCAGTGGTTGGGAGTAATTGAGCACTGCGATATTTTTTTTTTTTTTTTTTTTCAACAAATTAGTCGCGTACAATCTTACTTTCGTGAGCCAGTGCATTGTCGTGCAGTAGCGTCCAATGTCCCTTGTTCCCGGTATTCGGGTTGAACTCGCCCAATCCTGGCTCATAAATGATGCAAGCCGTACAATTAGTAGTCTGCAGTCACAGTTTGACCTTGTGGTATGAATTCCTTACGGATAATTCCCTCGGAAACAAAGAAAACTATGAGAAGAATCTTGGATTCTGCTTCTCTGCTGTTCCTACACACTGAGTGAAATTTTTTTGAAAAAATTGTCATCTTTTCTTGTATTTTGAGGACATAACAGAGAAATTTACAACAAAAGTACAATCAAAAATTATAATGTATTCATAAAAGGCGTAAATATTATAATTGTTCACTCTATTTTTACAAATTTATGAATACATTATACAATTGTTGATTGTACTTTTTGCAACATTGTTTATTATGTTCTCAAATTACAATGAAAATTTTCAATTTTTTCATATTTTTTTCCCTCATTACAGTTACGAAATCTTGCATTCCATTTGAAAACGTTCTTAGGACTCATTGCATCACTTCCATAAACATTCTGTATTATTTCAGAAGTTTTTGTGACTCTTTTGCTTAATTTAAAATAGAATTTCATGTTTGCAAGTTGCTCCATCACTTCTGTTTCGACCGACGCTTCTGCGGTATTGCCACGTGATGCGTTATTCTGAACGAATCGGATATGACATCACTTTAAAACTTAGATGGCAAGAAGTCGAACTGTGACACGGCATACTTTAGGCATTCGCTCACAAATGTCATGTGCATTATCATCCATAAAAATCACCTTTTCCGTGTGACGCATTGCGTAATCTTTTAAGTAACTATCTAGTTTTTTTCATAAGTTTTAATTAAATTTTTAGTTAAAAGATGATATTTTTTCCTTCTCAGTATAAAACTGTTAAATTTCCAGTACTTAAAATTGATGTAAATTCAGTAAGTGTCAATATCGAGCTTAAAATTTAATTTTCACCAAAATCATCTACAGATTTACTAACTAAATTTTCTTCCAATTAATATCATTTTACGTTAAATTGTATACTTTTTATATTGAATTCAGAAGCAATAATATCGCTATTAAAAAATTGAATTCAAATAACCGACTTTCTACTCGGATAATAAGTATACAAGAAATGAGTATTTCGAATCCTTACGAATTATACATCTCGTTGCACTTTTGTGCCTGACCGATAATTCATTCGTCCTCATTTTTAACGCCTCCGCCACTTTTTCATCCACCCCCTCCCCCCCGCTGCCAGTTAATGTTTATACAGTCGGCCGAAGACAAATTAATATTTGGGGCGGCGCGTGGCCGTTCGCGATATCGCGCCGCTCGTTCCGGCGCATTCAAATTAAGAGATGAATTTGGCTGGAAGAAAGAAGAAGCAGAGGGGAAAGGCAACGGACGCGAAAGGCATTCGCATGACGGAAGATTGTACTGTTTTACCGTGACAAAAGACGGAAATACGGGAGATGAGCGTGCAAAATGGGCCGACAAACAGGATAGGAAGTTCTTGCATTTGCTTTACACGCGACTACGACTCTCGAATATTCATTTCAATGAGAGAAATGACGCTGCAGCTTAGACACCGGCGCGCTGCCTCCAACGGAACGCTGCATCCGGCAGCCTTTGTACCTAACGTCGCTTTTACGTTCTCCACTGTATGAAGTTTGGATTTTTCGCGAAACGTGACAAAAGGGACAACTGTAATTACGTCGAAATTCGAATCTCGACATGATACCGAGATTCAAATTTTTCGTTCAAAAAGCAGGATGTTTAAATTTCAGATCGATTAGCTTTTGCGATTGTATTTCAGGGAAATAATTAAAGATTAACTTTAATTGCTGAAACGTTGGTAATTATGCTGATTGAATATGCAAATGTGGGCGCGTATATATGAAATCAATTTTATGACGAGTATGTGTGTGCAATGTTTTGGCTGTGACGAGTGACGGTTTTAAATAAACACAATTATTTCGAGAGGTCGACGTTTAACGGTTGTAAATGTACAAAGGGAAGAGAAGAAAGGTGGTCTGCCTAATAATGCTAGAAATATCTACATTTACAGCTACAAGCTAAATTAATTTTAATTATTTGACGAAACACGCGCGTATAATGGGTACGCCGCATAGAAAAACGTCAGTTGAAACAATGTTATACTGTTTTATAGACCGAATATAAAATTTGTTTACGTAACTAAATTTACCGCATTATATTAACATGTTCTATAAATGTAGAAATTTTGCATGTCAATACTGTAACAGAAAGACTTGTGTGCTTTTCATGTATTCTCTATTATAACAAACTTATATTCTCTACATTATAGTATATCTACATAACAAATATATTTCTAGATTTATACAACTGTATATTATAATTAAATTTTAAGATTGAAATGAAAAATAAAGAAAAACAATTCATTAATACGAATTTGAAAAGACAATATAAAATAACGTCGAACACAAAGAAAAACAACATGTTTATGTTCTATTGTTAAAAATGTTTACATTTAACAATGCTTTAGAATTACTGCATTGTTTGAACGGATGAATAATTAGTTATTCAACCAAGTTATCAGTCACAAATTATCAGTCAAAAAGAATATTATTCACACAAATTAGTAAATAAAAATTTGCAATACGTTTTTGAAAATGTGGTATTTATATCAATTTTAAATTATAATAAATCAGAAAGAGATTATCCATTTTTAATTTCTTTGCTAACATTAACAATTTTGTAATCAAATATTTGAAATATAATTAGCAACAAATCTCCTGTTACACTGAGAAAAATATGACAGAAAATATTACTGTTTTTAACTGTATTTGAGCTACGTGTCCATCTTTTAATAAAAGTTACTGTTCTTTAAAAGCAAATACACTAGTTTTAAATATTATATTTATAGATAAAACAGAAATTTTTCCTGATAAAAAACAGTAATTTTTATTAAAAGACGGACATGTGGCTGAAATACAGTTAAAAACAGTAATTTTTTCTGTCATATTTTTCTCAGTGTACAATACATTTACAACTATTGCAAACTAAAAATCTCTCACCTTATACAATGAGAAAAAAATTGGGATAAAAATTATTATACTAAATGTAAAAAGAGGGACAAATGACATCTTCTTGTCTTAGTTAATACACAGTTTAAAAGAGGTTATAAGAAAAACGAACATTTTTATTATACTGTACCATAACAACTTGTACAATACTGATAATCTCTTTTAAAATGTATTTTAAATATCACAAGAATTGTAATTTGTCCCAATTTTTACATTTAGTATAATAATTTTTATCCCAACTTTTTTCTCAGTGTACGAAAAACAAATGGCTTTGCAAGAAATATTTTCACTTCCATATGAAACACACGCGTTACACAACGGAGGTTAAAAACTCGATTAAAGTAACCGTGGGTACCGTTCAAGTGTCGATACGTCCGTTGGATTACAAAGGCGCTCATTTTCCGCGACTCAATGTCACCGTGCATTTGCCATTCAATATGCGATCCAAAAATATGTTTCTCGGAAGTGTCAAACTTTACGGAAACGTCAAAGAGTAAAGGATCGGACAATGGAGGAAAAGGAGTACGCGCGCAGTTATTCGCCCTTTGTCCCGCGCGAAAGAATAGATGGTGCGTGCACGGGACGCTGACGGAGGCACGCAAAACAGAAGTGCCCGGGCAAGCGCCGGCGAAGTCAAAGTCATGAATATTCCGGGCCAAAGTGGCGCGACAAAGCGGCGAGAAATGATTGCGTAACGGTACCCGGGTTCGCATTGTTCGCGCGCAGCTTCCTCGTTCGAGGCGCGACGTTTTTCCGCCGCTTTCTTGACCCCGCCGACCGTACCGCGCGGGCCAAGGCAAAATAATAATTGAATCTTAAAGACAATGGGTGCGTCGCGCGCTCGAGAAAGCCGCCCGCCCGCTCCTTTGCCCGGGGTCCCCCCACCTCGTGTCTTGGTATCTCTCGTCGCGACGACAGTCGATGAATTGAGCCATTTGAATTTATATTGACGCGCTGCATTATAACTAGACCGTTAGAATGGCAATTAAACGGCGAGTACGAAACAAAGCCTGATTAAAAACAGATCGGTCCGTCGATAATTGCGAACCGTCCAAAGGACCTTTGGGAAAGTCTAGAATGTTTCTCCTCAATTCGTGGGCAAAGGTTTCCCCTCCTTTGGCCCAAAGAAAATCAGCAGGATTGTTACGTTCGAGGAGGAATAAATGTAATGTATTTTCAAGCTATCGATGAGATACAATGCCGTGGTATTGGTATAATGCAAGTTATCGTTCCGCACCCCCTACCCCTTTTACCTATTCCGATTCACGTCGAAATAAATTAAAGTTTTACTGAGTATTGTTATTTCCCCAAATTTCAAAAATCATATTTGCAGTTTTAATACTCCGCGTTAAAAGAAAAATTCGCGTTGAAAAAATCGATACGATTTAAAAAGAGATAAATTCATCGGGAATTTCAAATGCTCTCGTTAGTATTATTTATTTATGTTTACACAATATTTATAGGAAAAGAAAATGTATTTTAATCGCAAAACTCAATTAAATGTAAGAAAATCTATTTTTAATCGCATAAAAACAATTATTGATCAATTTGATATACGAAACCTTTTAAAAGTGCGAGTAGTGTAACTTACATTATTGCTGATTTGAAATATTTAACGTTTTACTGGTCCCGGCGCAAGGATAAATTTGTACTGCTACCTACACGGTTGCCATGTGAATTAAGAGTTACACCATTTGTGCCATCAACGGAACGCCACTTGCTGAACATGATACTGACCTCGGATAATAAAAGAGCGAAAAAGTAGAGTTACACTACTTGTGTTTTAAGAGGCACGTATATATATATCGCAAACAATAAATTTGATAAATTTATTTTTTACTTCTCAATTTAAATTATGGTAATATCACTAAGATTATTTCATTTTATCCTACGAAAACTAAACGAAAAATACATTGACGGTACAGGGATTGTCGCAAATGACGGATAATAACCAAAATAATAACACCTTAAACGTATGATTTTGGACGTAAAGATTGTGACAATCCTTGTTATCAGCCAAAGTACACGTCCCATCATACATACTTATTAACCATCTCCCTTAAAGGTGCTGTATATTTTCAAGCGTCTGATTTACGACTTCATAAAACAACACTTTTTTTCACTTTTAAATATATCCACTCTGAGCAGAATGTTGCACGATGGCATCTCAAGGAGCTAAATCATTTGCGGAACCGGTTGGAAAAAGAAAAACACAAAAAAGAAAAAAAAAAAAAAAAAGAGAGATATTTTAAACCATCCAAATAGTAATGATTACTTTGAACAACGTGTGAAACAAGAGCAATTACTCATAATTATGTAGCGCAATTTACACCCGTTCGGTGTTCGTCGACCGTAAAAAAAAGCGACGCACTTTAACGGCGCGATAACATACACCGCGCGTTTCGGCACGTAACCTCAAGTTGAGCGCGCCAGTGGCAACCCGGACTTTCTTGGGGCCCCCCGGGTCCCCCCCTCACCCGATGCCGACTCGGCAGTAAAACCGATTCCCATAATTATGTAGAATAATCTAACCGTTTTTGACTTTTCTCAATGTTTATGGACGTTATCGAGCGAGCGGATGTGCAATAAAGCCACGCCGCATTAGTCTAGCTGCGTTTCCAATTAACGCTCCGCCGGAGCCAGGAGTAATACCGATACCGTACTAAACCGAATTAACCGAGCGAATTGTAATGCGGCAGATTCTTGGAAATTCACTAAGCATTCGCGGGTAAAAGTAACCGGGTGGGGATTTCTTATTGTAAAGCCATTGTGACGTCGGTTATCTTATTAATGAAGTAACACGAGGGATTTCCCATTTCCTCCTAGTAATCTATTTGCCATATCCAATAATTCCTTTCGGCATGGTTTTATTCATGCGTAATCCGGATTGCGCACGATTTTCGTGTCATCAATGATGAAATACTGTGTTTAATCGACTTGGCTGCGCGAAAAATGCTCGTCGGGTCGCGCACGCGAGATTGCAAGTGGTAACGCCGGAAAATAATCGACATTTCGACGATTCATCAAATTGGACCAATGTGCTATTTAAATTAATTTCGTTGTTGATTTTCCCCGGTCAATTTTTTGGGCGTCAGCCCCTCCCCCCACCCCGTTTTCAAATTAAGACAGATAGCTGGCGATAAATATATTGAAAAAGAAAATCCAAATAAAACTGTTTCGCTTTAAATTTCATTAAAATCTGATGTTTCCTCAGAAAATGTTGTTTACAATTTTACTCCCGTGTTACCAAACATGAAATTGAAAGTAATTTTCCAAATTGGTTATTCGAAATATTAAAATTTAACAAAAAATTTCAGTTAAACTGAAAAGTCAAAGGCCAAGTACAAAAAGTTTATTTTTAAATCCTAAGTTAAATAAATTGAATAATTATAAAATAAGTATTCAGTCATCAATATAAATAATACAAAACCTTAAAGACTTAAAAGGTATTGATATCAATTAATGTGGTCAAGTACATATTAAATGTGCCTAAATTAAAATTTAAATATAAACTCTAATATACACCACTATAGAATTTGCAAGCAATAATACATTTCCTCAGAAAATGTTGTTTACAATTTTACTCCCGTGTTACCAAACATGAAATTGAAAGTAATTTTCGAAATTGGTTATTCGAAATATTAAAATAAACGATAGAATGGTCAAACGATAATCTACGTAATTTAAAACACGAATGCAAATAAATCAACGCCTAACACTTTATTCTAACAATTCTATTAAATTTCATAAAAATATATATTAAAAAAATTTAGATAAAATTCTTTAGAAAAATGATAAAAAAAAAACCGATTATTTGACCAAACTGAATTGAACGCGATTTAAACGTTGAATGTCGCGTCTAAAACGGGCATTTTTCTTGATAAACATCAACGTGACTTTTTGCGCGAGATTGTTAAGCAAGTTGAAACGATCCAATTTAGCAACCGTGACCGCCCGAAGGGTACGACTGATGCACGATTCGGGGAGGGCCGCGCGAGTCTTGAGCGGCATTCCTTGTAAACTATTGTAAAAGGTCACTTAGCCAGCCTTCCGTCTGGCGCTAATGCAGCAATTCCGGAACCGGAGCACGCCGAAAAGCGAAGGAAGCGGCACAATGTGGGCTATGCCCGCGGGGCAGGGAGGCTCGCAGAAATTACGTGAAGCGTTTTCTTGATGGTAATTAGTAGTGTGTTCGCGCAAAGTGGCAGCAGTCATTAGAGAGCCGATGTCGACCTCGCTCGAGTTTCAATAGTTTCACCGAAGAAGTTTCAAAGACCGCCGCGTCCCCCCTCCCCTCCTCTCACGCCCCTCGACGACGCAAAATCATAATATTCATAGTGTAACGCGATCGTTAGTGTGCCAAGTTTTCGACAATGCTCGCGCAGCACCGCCAATCAATGCGCCACCTATCCGGCGCCGGCGATCTTGCCCGTGTCTTCGCCAGATTCCGCGCGAATTTATTACGCACGATTTTCACCCCGGCATTGAGAGCCTCGCCCTCCCCCCCTCGCCTTCCCCCCTCCCCACGCTCCGATTACTACCGCGCACGCTTTGATTCGAGGCCATTTAAAGAATTCACCGGCTGTTTCATGCTCGCTGACCACTTCGCCGAGTTAAGAGCTTTCGCGTGTTAAATTATCGCGATGGCATCGATGCAGTAAACCGGCACTTTGTTAATTGCCTCCGCGGATACAATGTTTCTAAGCGTGCGGTTTATGTTCACTTTTATTCTTCCTCATTTCATTAGATTCGTTTTAATTATAATCCGCGAGAGTAAACTGCGAGATTACCGATTCCTTTGGTACTTGAATTAATATTGTTGAGGGATAAAAAAATGTTTGCTACCAAAATGTGTTCCTCGTCGATGAAGTTGAATTAAATTTGAAGATGATAACTTCATTCGGATTGTATTTTTGTTTAAAATTAAACAAAGTTATAAATTGTTAGAATACAGACCAAATTTAATTAATTATATAAAATAATAAACGATTACTTAGGTTTTGTTGAACAAGAAAAAATGGTAAATGCAGAAAAATGAAATTGTTATATTCCCATAAAAAATTGTATTTGAACCCCATAAGACAATTTATGAACATGCTTACAATAGAGTATGAAATAAAAGCTAAAATAAAGTACTTTTTTTTTATAAATTTATTGGAATTTTTACAGATTTATTAAAATAAATGCTTTGGTATAGTATTTCTTTCATGATTTATCAGAAGAATGTTGATAAATTATCTTATGGGGTTTAAATTCATTTTTTTATGGGAATATGAACAGTTTTATTTTTCTGCGTGTATATATAACAATTTGTATGCACTATTATCCTGCTTAAAGCTGACATTAATAGTCAATATAAAGGCGAATTATTAAGTACCAAAGTGTATAAACAATGTATATTAATTATGATATTCTTTGTACTTTGTTTTAAAGGGATTAGTTAGTAAAGCATGGTTGGAACTTACAGAAAAAGACAGCTTGCTATTGCAGAACAGGATACTAAGACGCGTTCAGGACCTATTCACCACTTTTAAAACAATCGGAGTACAACGCGAGAACGAAACCGACAGTACTCCGTATCGCGAATCCGAAATCAAACTCCCCGAAAAACAAAGTCATTACAATAATAACTCATCACCTAGCCCCCCCTCCCTTTTGTTGCGGCGATAAAAACAAAACAAAGCCTTCATTGAGAACAAAACAAACGACTATTTTCTTTTGTTTTGATTCCTTAGGTCATTGACCGCAATAAATTCACCGACCAAATAAATGTATTTAAAACTTGTTTACGTCGGAAATAAAATATTTTAAATGTACACGATTCAAATATTATTTTATCTAATACATTATACGCATTTTACCTAAATAAAATAAGAGAAATGACAATGTTTATATGAAATTTTGCCCTCTCGCAATATCGGCATTGCAATTTTACTTTTATTTAGGAATAAACATATTAAAGAATATTTATTTAAGAATAAATAATAAAAGTAATTATTTTAAATTTGTTGTTAATAAAAATTATTTCATTTATTTTATTAGAGAGAGAGAGAGAGAGAGAGAGAGATAAAAATAAATTTCGTCCATTACTCCAAATTAAAGATAAATTAATAAAAATTTTCATTATAACAATCAATGTTTTTCCTCAAAAACGTACAATAATAAAATAATCGCGGTATTTACACAAAATTTGACTTTAAAACTCAACTGATCCCTCGGTCCGGCCGCAACCGGCACAATGAGTCGCCTCAAAATAAATAAGGAAAATGGTCCAAGAGATAATTAAGGGCGCCAAAAGCCGGACCCTCTTAAACTGGTTCAATATTAATCAAGATTTTAGTCGAGTATTCAATTTAATGGCAGTTTATCGTGCGATTAAAAAAAGTCCGTCCGAACGAATTTTTCAGGTCGCAGTTAAAACGAAAGCGATATAACTCAATGTTTACGACGCGCAGTAAAAAAAAAAAGGAGCCTCGATATGTGAGGCTGCATTGTTTCGCGGCGTTACTTTTTTCTCTCGCCGGTCATAAACCGTTAAAATTCAATTACATTTATGCTCATTTCAGCGGGTCTAAATACGCCGCGCGCCTTTTTATTCCGCCGTAACGCCGTATGTGGCAAGTTTCGCGGAGGGCAATAAAGTTGTGATGCATGTATCGCGGGGTTGCGTCCTCCCCCGCCCTTCATTTTAATGCCGCGCGATGAATAACTGGCAAAGTAAACGCGATCGCCGATTTATCGTTCGCGGCGAATACCGTTTCGCCCGGTCGGGGGTGGCGCTGGTGGGTGGGGTTCACCCCCCCACTTTTCGCGACCACCCCCGACGAGATAAAGGACCCCGAAAAGCTTTCCGGCCATTTCACGTCTGGGCGAAAAAACGAGCAGCGGGAAAAGTTTCCAACTAATTTTCTCAGTCTCGTGATCTTGGCACTTCGTTTCTGGCTGAGCGCCGCTCCTGGACGAGCCACGGCGCGGTAACGTTGAGCTTTTTATCAGGATCTTTCGATTATCGACTGTGAAGGGAGGGGGAGGAGGGGAGTAAATTAAAGCGGGAAAAAAAAGTTGCCCGCCGAATTTGAGAATTTCAACGCGGAAAAGCTCATCTCGCCCGTACGAAGACGTTTGAGCTTTAGCGAGGGAAAGTGAGCGCGAGCAACGTCTCATTTTTATCACCGTTTGATTAATTGCCGTTATTTCCTCGCGCAAAGTACACAACCTTTGTTTACGTTTATTCCCATTTTATTGATTGCCGCGATACGGCAGTGTTTTAAAAAATGTCGTTTGGATCGAGTGACATTGTTTTCACTGCGAAATGAAATTTATTTCGAATATTGATCGAGGGGAGGGGAAAAAAACTCGATAAGCAACGTACAACGTAATCCAGTTTTACGAATGAAGTGGATTTTAAAGGGAAAATTCATGGCCTGCACTTTGAAATGTAAGACTTTTTGATCTGACATTATGGATGATTAATTCCAAGGAAAACACGAGCCTTGTACTTTTCGTGTAACACACTTTTGTTTCGCAAAAATTGATTGAAACATTTCAATTATAATTTTTGCGAGTGACGGGCAAATAATGACAGGTGATGATTTGTAATTATCGAAAACTATCCGCGATTTATTCAAAGTTATTCATGATATTCGACAATAATTAGTGAAAATTTATTATCATTAATGAACGTATAAGTATTATTAATTATTATAACGAAAGTTACGTACTATAAAGTTAAAAACAAAGGTATGTACTATGAACTTAAATAAAAATTCTTTCATAATTGTCTTTGTAAGTATATTCAAAAACGTAATTAACTTCCGTATAAATTGTTCGTTTAATTTCCAGAAAAAGTAAACGTTATGTTTGATATTAATTTGACTTTTGCGTAGTGAAGTGAGAATTAGATTAATATCAATGTTATTACGTATAAGTAAATTTAATTTTAAATAATCGTGTTTTCATTCATTCACCTGTTACTCAGTGACAAAAATGAAAATATTTAAAATTAATACACGAAAAATAATAGGAGAAAGGGAACGAAAAATAAATTGATCAATCTTATCTAAAATAATAATAATAACATTTATATTGCAGTATCAATTATGTCTGTTATTGTTGAATATTAAAGTAGATAAATTGGTTGTACGAGAAGAAAATTATTTCCCTCGCAAACTCTAAAATTGAAAATTGAAATTCAAGTATAATAATAAATATAAGTATATGTAAGTTTTTTCATGAAGTTAATAAATGAGTTATAACCGATCTTTAATTTGATTAGACATAATTTACGATGTAAATTTTTTTATTGTTATTGCAAAAAAGTTATAATACAAGAAAAATGTACATATTTCACAATAAAACATCAATTTCGAACACCCAATGAAAACTATACCTATTGCATAAATCATTCAAATAATTGGAAAAAAATATACGGGAAAAAACGAGCCTTTCCTTTTTTGCTTCGCATCAACCTGAGAATATTCCGTCGTAATAACCCGAAAGGTCTTTAAGTGATCAAATATGATCTCATTGCGGAAGAAACGCTCGGTATCATTATAGTCGTGTCATTTGCCAGTGAGTGTTAATATGATACCTTCTCTCTTAAAGCTCCACGGCCATTTCAATGACATAAATCATCTCGAGCACAAATTGGCCCAATCCGTCCGAAAGCCCCGATCCTTTATCAATCCTCCCGAGCCGTCTCACTTTCCTCCGGGCAGCCCGTTCGAATGCGATCCGACCGAATTGCCCGGCCAAAATTGATACTTTCAGAATGAACATCACGCGCCACGACCAATTAACACGTGGTAAATCGTGACGCGTCAATGACAGACGGAATCGACTGGCACTTCGGCTCCATTATCGGTGAATTTAACGGGGCGCCTTTCTCGCGTAAATTGCGGCACCGAGCGCGTAGCCCGGTGACTGCGCGTTCGGCTGCGCAAGGCCGACCGCATCATTATTCTTATTCCCGGCGTAATTGACAACTTCCGGCGTGGCCGACAAAAACGCTGCAGGTGCGCCGAAGATGGAGAAAACTCCGGCGCATTTCCTCCCTCTCGGCTTCGATCGTTTCCTAATGAGTTCTAAGCCCCCCCCCCCCGACTTTTCTTTACGCGCCTGACCTTTTTGCCGCCTCTTCTTCCTCCTGCCTCGCGCGCAGCTCAACTTCAACAAACTGCGCCTCAACTTTTGTTTCGAAATTCCCAATCCAAATAGGGGCCATCCACCGTACCGTACATCCCCGCGCATATTTTCCACTCGCCGGCTCATCTCTCGCCGGCAAATATCGACGGGCGAAAACATCATTTCGGCATTACGCCGTGCCTCCCCTCGCGCCTCCGCGAATCGCCCCGCGACTCGGCCAACTTTTTCCGCCCGACGCCTTCTTCGCTTCCGTCCCCGACGAATTTCGCTTGGGCGAAAAAAAAAAGAAAGAAATTTTTCGCCGCGCGACAAACAGTTTAATTAACGCCGACGGTGATTACTGATTTAGCCGTCGAGTAATTAGGTCGACTGTAATAACGTTAACAAGATTATACGCCGCATTCGGCTGGCGAAGAATGCAGTTTACAGGATAATTGGATTTTGCGATCAATCAGCGACGATAATTCCGAGCGCGACTTATATTTAAAGCGCCAATTTTTGCGCGCCCTCGACGAATTAACGGGATCGCCGTTTTCACGGTCGAGCTGGTATCGTTTTCGCAGCCGAGCGAACCCTCGTGCATCCAGCGATAACAAATGAGGTTAGGTTTTTGCGCGCCAAGCGATCGGAGTTCGTCAAGGGAAAAAAGTTGGGGAATAAATGTTTCATACGTGCCTCAGTCTATAAATTTTGAATGTAAATGTAAAAACATGAGTGGCCGTGCATGGCCATGTATGATAAAATTATATAAAAAAAGGCACTGGTTAACATAATACTAGTTATGGTAATTTAATATAATTTGGCAAATTCATTCATTCATTCATTCATTCAATGTGTATACTTATATATCCACTTACAGAAATTTATTTGTAGTTGATACTGTATTTTATAATAACATGGGATATTTGGGCATTTATAATATAATGAATTTTATAAAATATTAGAATATGGTTTTACCTAATAAATATCTAAGGTGGGAAACGTTTAGACCATACCACTTTGACATTCACATTAAAGTTTGACAAAGTTTCACAAAGATTGTATCATGACGAGTTCTATTCCTCGATAATGACATTTTTCTAATCTGTTGAAACGTATTCTATAAATTTTATTTCCTCATATTATAAGGAGTACTATAAATGCACACATTTGCCCGAATTATTTCAAAACACTGCAGGAACTATTAATAAAGTTCTCTGACGTTAATAGTCAATATTAAGGCGAATTATTAAGTACCAAAGTGTATAAACAATGTATATTAATTATGATATTCGAAAAAAAATATAGCAGGTAATATTGTCAATTTTAACTTTGTTTTAAAGGGATTAGTTAGTAAAGCATGGTTGGAACTTACAGAAAGAGACAGCTTGCTATTGCAGAACAGGATACTAAGACGCGTTCAGGACCTATTCACCACTTTTAAAACAATCGGAGTACAACGCGAGAACGAAACCGACAGTACCCCGTATCGCGAATCCGAAATCAAACTGCCCGAAAAACAAAGTCATTACAATAATAACTCATCACCTAGCCCCCCCTCCCTTTTGTTGCGGCGATAAAAACAAAACAAAGCCTTCATTGAGAACAAAACAAACGACTATTTTCTTTTGTTTTGATTCCTTAGGTCATTGACCGCAATAAATTCACCGACCAAATAAATGTATTTAAAACTTGTTTACGTCGGAAATAAAATATTTTAAATGTACACGATTCAAATATTATTTTATCTAATACATTATACGCATTTTACCTAAATAAAATAAGAGAAATGACAATGTTTATATGAAATTTTGCCCTCTCGCAATATCGGCATTGCAATTTTACTTTTATTTAGGAATAAACATATTAAAGAATATTTATTTAAGAATAAATAATAAAAGTAATTATTTTAAATTTGTTGTTAATAAAAATTATTTCATTTATTTTATTAGAGAGAGAGAGAGAGAGAGAGAGAGA
>JABFPN010001325.1:0-30417 GCA_022817305.1 Leptoteleia sp. ZL-2020 | reverse complement strand
ATATATGAACATATATGTTTTTTTCGTAATCCATATATGAACATATATGTTTTTCTCAATCCATATATGACCATATATGTTTTTTCTTAATCCATATATGACCATATATGTTTGATTTTTACTAGGGTTCATAAGACTTTTTACTAAAAATTGTTTTAGAATATCTTTATTATTTATTATTTTGTATAGTTATAACAATATTGTCTAATTATTTTCTAAATATAAATATGATTTTAAAGATTAACATCCATAAGTTCTATAAATAATACCCAATATGTTTTGCACTGAGATACAAGTAATTTCACGTGTTTTCAGTCATGTTTTATACCCTCAGGAATACCTGACAGAGGAAGACATATTCCATATGTATTACTTGACCTTGCACACTATTTACTCCTGAATTAAATTTGTCAAATATGTTAAACAGATATGAAACTGTGTATAATTGAAGAAATTACAAAATTCTACCGATTTTCAGAATAATGTCCTTATTGAATTTTACCATGAATATTACATTAAATTTATATTCAATTATTTTCTTCAACTGCCTAAAAATTAACATTCTTTAAATTCCTTAAACTGAGACATCCTCAATTTAATTTTAAACTGTATTCAGTATTAAGAAAACAATAACAAGATAAACTTTATCTTAAATTAAGTTGCATATCTCTTATTTTAAGTCAAAGAATTCCAATAAGTAGTGCAGATTTTTCCCCCACCTCTTGTCCTTTATTTTCTGTGAATTTTTTCAAACTCTAATTTCAACAAGGTAACATTTATTTAAGCCTTATTTATTAACCATACAATATGTACAATAAAAGTGAAAACAATCTACATTTCTTCAAGCTGTTTTTGCGAGCATGTCCTCGATCCTGATCATAAATAAATGTTTGCTCATAAGTGGATTCTTTTTTCTTTTTCTTTTTTTTTTTTTTTTTTCAAAAAACCATTGGAGATCAGAAACACATGGTTACTCCTTTAAAAAAATCTCTCCTCCTGGAAAATGATTCAGTCTTTTACGGCAGCCTTGGGATGTTGGTGCATCTCGGCATTTTTCATATGAAAATAACTGCGATAGATGTTAAGAGAGCGGGCACGAAGAAGCAACACAGAGGAACGTGAGGAAGACACGAGTGTACTCGCACGAGCGTACAAACAGGCTTAGGACTTGATTGCGAGCGGCCGTTCCCCACGATAACCTGTACTTTTCGATAACGAGCCAATGATAAAATACGTAATTGCCTTCAAACTCGCGCGATAGTGCGTATTGCCTTAGAATCGAAAAGCACTATCGCCCTGATATACAATTGTGTGACACCGCGGCGGCAACAAATATTCGCGTTATTAACTCGGTTATTCCGCGCAAGACGAACGGCCTCGCTAACCGTGAATCTATTGATAATACGTTTTTGGTATCTTTCAAACACAGGCCTTGCGCCACGGTAATCTTGAGTATCCTGAAAAAGAAAAAGAAGTGTAGACTCGTCGCCGTGCGTGAATATACATGGACACCGTGTCAGTTTAGCGGAACCGCACAAATCACGATTATATCAGAGAAAATGACGAAATTTCCAAGTTTTAAATTGAACCTTGAACTGCATCCACTGAAATAAAGGAATTGCCTCCAACAAAGACATATTTCCCTCAGCACGTTGTTCCGTGAAAATAAACGTTCCTCGAAACGATTTTGTCTTCAAAACAATTTGACGCCTTCGAAACGTGTAAATTTGATGAATGACGTAATAATCAATGAATGATCAATGGTCATGAATCAGTTGATAAAATGCCATGGTTGTAAGGATTCTTACAAATTGCTGTCTGGTGCTCGTCACTTTTGCATTGATACATCTATCAACTTGTTTTGTTTTAACAACGTACAGATTTTCGAAGCGATACATCTAATTTTCACTTTTATTAATCGCACATAAATGCGCATTGTTATTATGCTTTTGCCAACATTAATTTGTAGTACCCTTGAGTGATGAAAGGCGTAATAATGGCATTATATGACACACAACATGCGCTTGAATCTTGCCGTCGACCACAGTGCGTGCCCGCGAGTTGTGTCCTTACATCCATTTTCACAATTTATAATTGCACTGGAAACCACTGTAACACGCGTTTCACGGTCACCAATTGCTTTCTCAAAGCGTCATTAAATAGCCGCATGTTCTGTTACCTTAATTTGGTAATACAATGTGACATCTGTGCAATGATAACATTGTAGTTTTTGTCACTAGATTGAAAAAAGGTTTAAAATCATTATTAAACGTATGATACATACAAGGAGACAAACAAATAATAAACATTAGAAACCGAGGATTACAAAATTTAAGAAACAATTCTAGTTTTTGGCAAACTTTTTAATTTATGTTTTGTCCGTTAGATGTCGCTATTCAATGTTGCTAACTTATTGCCTATATAATGAATAAACAAGTTATTAAACAGTTTTCTTAAATGTATTAAACGAATTATTAAATTGTACGATATTACGTAGAATTATTATCTTTTAAAAACTAACTTAACAAATTATAATCCTTCAGTTGTTCACATAACGATATTCTGTAAGTATAATACCATATTAGTGAACTTTTTATTAAAATTGATATTTTTTCTGAATGTAAACAGCATTATACAATTTTGATTCACTAACCAAAACAAATGAAATTTAGTCAATATATAATTGTTATATTATGTAATTTGGTATTTTTAATGATTAAATCGTTTTATAATCATCCATTAAAGATAATCTAGAAAAATTTTCATATTTTTATCACTATGCGAATATATGTTCATTATTCTGATTATTTTTATAATGTTTCAAATTTTTAACGAGAATACTTCTTTATATTGTCTTGGTTTTGATATATATCTTAACTCAGATGTATAATTACACCGGCCTACATCATCTTCTCGATTTAAAGTAACTATATAATTCAAGTTTTTCTTTACTCTTATTTGTATTGTTATTATCACTATTTAATGTAGTTGTATAGTGTCTATATTAAAAAGCGAATAAACTAGTCGTTTGTCTAATCGAAAAATTAGTTGCTCTATACACTCAATTGATTTTTTTAGTTGTACCAACTATTTACCTTAGATGTTTCGTTTAAAATTATACTAATGCATTATAATATTACATTGAAAAAAAAGTTAAATAAAAAATATCATACTGTGCCACAAAGGACAAAGATTATTTACTTGTCATATTTGATATATATTTTAAAAAAGGTTATTACAACTGTAAACATTTTTATGACCTAGCATAATAAAAATAGTTGTATCTCTTGTAACCTATTTTATAATACACACTGAGAGAGAAAAAAATAGCTCGCTCTGTTAGACTTCAGCAGTTATAGCTAAGCTAAGCACAGCAGGAGTTATATACCTGTCACTGTTGGGGGACTTCAGTTCTTTCTGATAAACTATACAAAGCATCATTTGATGAGTATAATTATAGCAGAAATTTCTATCTAAAGTTTAGCAATTTCTGCTAATGTCTTGTAATAATCTTTTTGTTATCCAAGAACGATCATTTTTTTCTCTCCAAATAATTTATTTATTATAATTATAAATTAAATTATGAATTTCAGTTTCATATGTAAAACAATTTCATTTTCAGGTGCAGTTTCATTATCATTTTGATAAATACCCTTACAACCACTTCTTCATTGAAACTCCATATATTATTTCAAGAATACATTTAAAAAAATAAGAAATTTGGAAAATACTTCCAATTTAATCCATATCCAACTGTCATGCATATTTCGCATTCTGGGCAGAAGGGTTTGAAGAATATATAGGTGAATTCGAGAATTCTTGCTGATGTCACGGATTGTCATCCTTTACCAGAATGTTGAATGAATTTTTCAAGAAGGAAGAAGAACGGTGTGTTCAGAATAATGAGGCGCCACTGCATTATTCAATTTAAAACAGTTTAATAATAGAATGGAATTTTAAGAGAAAAATGGTATATTTTCCATTTCAAATTCAACGAAAGGCATGAAGTTTTGCACCTGCTCCATGTACGTTTCACGTGTGCCATGAATTGCAGGTAAAAATCGATGTTTCAATTATACCATGAATCGTTTTAAAAGAAATTAAGAATCAGTTCAATCAAGACGAAACAAAGTATTGCCGCAGAACAAATGATGCTGATGCTGACTTATTCCGTATGTTTTTACCATAAGAGCAAATATGAAATTGAATTACTAGAATAAATGTACAATATTCAATAACTGATTACGTGTAATGGAATTAATTGCCATAACTTTGTCTTTATACTCACAATCAATTATTGTTTTCGAAATTACTCCGTGGAAGAAAATGCGTCTAAAAATTGTTTTGCCATTTGTGTTAGCATTTTTCAAAGTAACTGCAAATTTTTACTGCAATATGAAACAACGACTACGCTAATTAATAATATAAAGCAAAACATAGGGGAAGAACAGCAATAACATGTAATCACTTGAAATTGTTCGGATTGTTTGTCTGTGTTACTATAATACATTTTGAACAAAAACTAATCGCTACAATGAGAGAAATTTATTAGTGATTGAGCTACTACATTTTATAATAACTTGGAATTGTATGTGAATTTCTAATATTCCTTATAATATGATTAGTATTTTAAAAATATCCATTTCCATTTGTAAAAAATGAAGCTCAAAAGTGAAGTTGCAGTTATTATCGAAAATGCTCACGCATCTGCGCGAAATACAAATAATTACAAAAAAATGCATTATTTATTTTATTCTAGGGACAACATTTTTCAAGCGAAAAACATTGTATTAAACAAAAAAGATTTCTTGTAAATATTAAAATAAATCCACAAGGTTATAAATTTATAACTCTCATTTCTAGAATATTGCAATATCAGAAAAAGATATATATATAAAAAATTATTAAAATAAATTAATCAGATTATTTATTCGACCTTTATCGTTCATTTATCATTTATTATTCAAGTACATTTTTGTTGTTTTGTTGTTACATGTTTAGCAGACGGTTGCATGTCGCTAATATGCAAATTGCTGACTAAATTCGTATCAGAATTATACTGGACGCATATTCATTTAAAATAAGCACCCTTGCAAAGCTGGAATATTTTAACGGTTCATCTGTTGTTTTCTTGCTGGACAACGCCGGTCTCTAACTAAGCATCACGCCTCGGGTGATTTTATTAACAGTGGCGCCATGTCTTTGGTTTGATTCGTGTACTTGATGCACTTGATAAAAAGACATTAGATTTTACGACGACAAGGAATCTTCGATTCATTAATAATGCGAATGAGTTCGATAATAGAAGCAAAACATTCAAGACGATAAAAAACAACCTTTTTTTTTGTTTAATTACGATTAATTTTATACGAGTCGTATATTTATAAAATGAGTAGAAAAATAACCTGATCGAAGAAGAAATATTGACATTGTTTAGCAGTTCATCATCGCTATAAAAATGTTTATGTTACATTCAATAAATAATATGAAAACTGATTCAGAAAAATGAAATGTTAATAATATTTCCGGTTTGCAAGATTAATATATGCTTTACTTGAAAGCTGGTTAAGATTTTTAGGTTAATGTTTACATGCAGAAAGCAGTTACAACAAAAATTACTATATAACAACATTCGCGTGAAATCATTTGGCACCAAGGACTAGCTAGTTCTCTAAATGAATATATATTGTCGTTTTTAAATATAACTTTATTCTAATGTCAAGTAATACTTTGTTAATGATATAATTTTATAATTGATAGACGTATACATTCGTGCAACTTGGCACTTGTACTTTTATAGGAGGCATTTGTAAAGCAGTTAGTTCGTTTATTCATACACATCCAACTGATAGGAACAACATAATGTGATTATATTAGGAAGCACTAACAGCTGTTATCTCATTTGCGGTAAGAGTTAACTCTTCTTTCCAATTACGATTCTTCCGCCCTTTTGCTTTTACGTATTTGCATATCTTAGTTATGCGTTCGCCATTCCAACTAAGAATTAAGAAGAAGAAGCAAGGACGTCTCCTGACGAGGACATTGTCCTACAAACTTTGATTTTTAATGATCCTTGATAAATAATAAACTTAGAATTGAATTTTAATCATTTCATTATTTATTAGTTTATTAACTGTAGAAGCATTCATTAATTCCTTAACCTTGAACACAATTTTATTGTCTCATATTCATTTGAATTAAATTATATTCTATTCGTTTTTAATAATTTATCGACTTTAACTGAGTATTGAAGTAAGATATTTACTTTTATAATAATTCTTTCATTTCAGTTTTTTCTGAAATAAATTCATTCCCGTTGGAAAATTTATTATTCAATCTTTAAAAACGTAATACTTCAATTTTAATATTGTTTATTTTTAAACGAGATTTGTAACAACAAAACAAGTAAAATGAAAGGTGAATAAACTTCGATAAATATAAGAATTTATATTTACTTATTTGTCGGCAGTATAAATCAAATTAGTAGAGTTAGTAAATTTTAAATATACTGTAAAGAATTATTTTAAAGAACAGTATTTTGCAATCTTACAATAAGTAAGTCATATTTATACGTTTTTTACTTGAATATCTATAATACAAAATTAAAATGAATATAATAAAGAAAAACATCTAAGTTTTGAATGAATGCAATGAAAATGAAGTATAAATTATGTAGCAAGGAAGAATTCAAATAAATGTTCAATAAATAATTTGTAGTGATACTAATAAATTTCTTGATCCTTTGTAATGAAGCATTTTATTTTTTTCAGACAAAAGGAGTTGGAGAGTGGGAAACAGTTATGGGACGCCCTATATATGGTATCATCAATTTTCAGTTACATTCACGGACGGTGACTTTGATACCTGCGACAATGACACAAAAAATCTAAACACTTGAATAAGATAGATGGAGATGAGTGTTGATTGCTCCACAAAAAGTTAGAATCTGCTATAAGAAGAGTTTGTATTCCGACGATTACAAATTAAATACAATTTTTTTATTTACGTTTTTTTATAACTTATTACATCTTTGCTGAAAACCTAAATTTTATTGAAAAAATACTAATATTATGTTTAAATTACTGTTTTCAATTTTGTTTGTAATAATTTATCTAAAAGCTTACATAAATTACAATTACAACGTCAATGTTCTGCGATCTTTTATGGTTAATAATTTAAACCAGTTCGACTTAAAATTGTTTAAATAATTATCAGTTTTGGAATTCTTACTATAATTATTTTATTGCAAATTGTATATTAACTGGACGTCAATGTTGTGCTTGTAATTTAGAACTATGTTCAGAAACAAAGAGTTTATCTATTGAATGCATAACCTCAAATTGTTTTATATAATCAACTTGGTTTTCTTTGGTACACTTATATATATTCTAAACGCTATTCTTTTTCTATCAAGATCTTGTCTTACAGTGATCTCCATTAAAAGATTATTTAGAAACATGTCTAATTACACTTGATCGTAATTACATGTAAAGTGCATCCGTGCAAGAAGGAAGAAATAATTTAGGAAGATTGTGATGCAAAGTCTTTAGCGAATTACCTGCTCTACGTAAATTAATAATTTCAATGTAATTTTTAAAGATTTTATTCATTTGAATGATTCTATTAATAATATTTTTTTACCATTCTTATAAATTATTTATTTAAAGTGCATTCATAAAAGCTACAATTGAATGCATATTCAAATGGGATTTAATTATATTTACGTCCTATTAAATAGACGCGATAAAAACATTTTGTTTCATTATGAAGATGCAGGAAAGTTCGTAAATGCTTCATTTTAAGTGTACTTTTTTACATTTTCGTAATGTAAAATTTAACATGGTAATAAGTAAAATTTTATACGGTCATAAATAAATAAATAAAAAAAGGTAATAAGTAGATGTGGACGTTGATAACAAGAGATGTGTCAGCGAGTGCGCGTTTTACACTGATTGCAGGAATTCAAATCTTGATAAAATGCATGATTGCAGAGTTCATTTCTATTTATATGTGAAAGTGAATATGCTCACGTGTGTACATTATAAAATCATAGGAAAAAAGAAGAATATACGTGCCATTACTTTTAAGGCAATGAATCTGCATTTCAATTGAATCTTGGCGTCAACAAAATTTCAATACTAATAAATCACTCATCCCACGCGCTAATACAATTTTTAATACTAAAACTTTGATTTTAGTTAATCGTTAAATAAGGTGTTAAAAATAACACCTTAAATAACACCTACGTTATATAAGTGCCCAATTAATCACATAATATCAATAATTAACAATCATTTACTTAAAGATTACGATTTGTTTCGAGTATTGATCGATTTTCAAGTGAAGAATATTATAGCAAGTAATAAATCGCGATTTAGCATGAAGATTTCTTGATACTTGACACCAAACGTCTCATCACGTACGTCATCGAGCTTGGCGAGAAGATATGCTACCTTCTATCTATTTTATTATTCATTCTAATCAATAAAGAACCTTGAAAAATTCAATAAAATTTGTGGTTTACAAATTTTTAGTGTATTTATCATTGTACATCCGTACTGTAACTATTTTCTTTATGAATAAACAATCAAATGCGTATTATTCAATCAAGCTTTATTGTAAAATATGCAAAACTTATTAATGTAATGGATCGTGGAAGGAAATATAAAATGACATTATTATTCATGATGTATCGTAATTAAGAAAAAAATTTTTAACGTTGTTATCAATTAATGTTACGACGTTAAAATGTATAAATTCATAACTTCTTCACAACTAAATTGTAACTTAATTAAATCCTAATTTACATGCATAGATTTATGGAATAAAATGCGTATCAATTTGCCTTGTATAGAAACATAAATTTGATGTTAGCATGAAGTATGGTTTCATCGACAAATTTTTTATGGTATGGTTATAATTAACTGTGGTTTATTTTTGACTGGCTAGATTATTTTTCATATTTGAACATCGTATAATTGATTAACCTGTGAGCTAAGATTTCTGGGATAAAGGAGAAACCTAATTCGTTTTTTGCTGGTTTCACAAAGATTACGAGACTTCATTCTTTTAACAATCAAGTAAATAAAGTTATTAATAATGAGAAAGATTTAATAACATTATAAGAAGCATAAGTATTTGCAATAATGTCGGCTTAAATTTAAACAATGTGAAGAATTCGCTATATCAATTTGAACAATTTAATTTTATCATTGATTTAAAAAGGAATTTCAAATATACGTTAAATTTCTTTTATTTAAGATGATGAGTGATCGTGTTTATATAATACATATTTTATCATTATTATTCAGTTATTATTTAAAGAATAATTCTTCTCTCCATTATATATAGAAACATAAGATGTGTATACTTTATAAATGAAGTATTTATGAACAAATATTCTTTTTGTATTACTTTCATACATCATTTATTTTATTTACTATACATCTTGCACAATTATAATAAAATTTATGTTCGAGGTGAACAAAATATTTAACAGTAATAAAATCTGCAGGAATAATTTGATCAATTGATGAGTATAAACTAAATCAATTAACATCAAAAACTTATCAGTTTCGTTTATTACATTACACATATTAAATTGAAAGCTTATTCATTCAAAATACGATTTTTATTATTTCTAAACAAAATGATTACTTTTAATTACATTATTGATTATTACGAATACGAGTAGCATTTGCTTAATTAATCGCAATTATTTCGAGTATTCAAATTAATACACAATTATATTATTACATATTCAATTCATTATTTCGAGGAAAGTAACCTTTCATTTTCATCTTTCATATTCTCATAATAGCTTTAATCAATCAAATAAATACGATTCCAAGTATATTGAATTTTTATCGCGAAAATAGAGCCCGAGATAAGACTAATATCAGAGTCATACCCATGCAGACAGGCATATTCAATAATATAAATGTACGTCGTCATAATGATACATCCGTCAGCGACAGCATCAGCGGCAGCGGCGGCAGAAGCAGCCCTGACGTCTACTCTTCCTTTTCTCTGCTCCCTTTCTCTCGAGCTCAATGACTCGAGGTAACAACGCGAGCATCCACCGATACGTACGTACTTTGCTAACTGGTATGAAACGTGAATTACGAGATTCTCGGGCACGGGTTCACTCGAAACATGCGTGTTGCAGAAAAGTGGATGAGTAGGTAGTAGGGCAGAGTAGATCAAACACAGGGGCAAAAAGAAGATCATAGCCTGGCCTCCAAGCTTGCAATGCATGGTTTATTTATAGGCCGCGCTGAAGTTTGGAGGCAAAACCTGAAGATCACGGCCCGACAAATATTTTTATTATACCACGCTGTAAGAACAGGTGCCGCGGGCTCGGATTCTTCTTACCATTTTTTCCCCGGCTCGTTTCAAGAAAAATCATCATCATTCATTTACATCAACAATGTCGCTTGTAAATCACACGCAAAAACAATCATATTAAGGGAAATCTAGACGTATTTACTTTTTTCGCACAGCTCTACGCACTCGCGTAGCATTGATCGTTAAAGCGAGAAATCGTTTAAGTGCTGTACGTTCCAGTACAATTTGCCATTCAACGATAATATTATTCGTAATAAAGTTTGATGATTGTCGCTGCATTTCATGACATTTCATGACATTTCATGAAATTTCACTGAAATGCGTAACTTGACGTAGGTGACATCCGGCAGTTACTTAATTATGCAACGTAGGCCGAACTTGAGGAAGGGGAGGACGGAAGGGGGAAGGGGAAATGAAGCGCAAAGAGCGCGGCGCGTTATATCAATATATTTATGCGCCTTGACCGCCGCCTTTACGGCGAGCTAAGTAAACTGCACTGATTATGGCGCAGGTTAAATAATAATAGATGGAACTGTAAAGGTGTTCCGTCCGTTTTTGTCCTTTCTGATTAAAGGATGTTATTTTCAATACCGAGAAAACGTCCTCGTTATCGTGAACATTGCGGGGAATCTTTAGAATGGTATCCACTTACTTGGCAAATGACATCCTACGGTGACTCGTTTTGCGATAGTTCGCAGAAACTAAATCTGCCCTACGTCACAGGAAGTCCGGCGCCGCGGACACTTTTTTTTTCTTCTCACATCCACATACAACACGCATAATATATCATTAAGTACTGTAAAGAATAAAATTATGTCAAAATTGATAACAAGATGATAATGTTCGAGATATTTATCTGTCATTCATTTGAGAGTGTAAGCTGCCAGCCGGTGTCGTAGATCACAACCGTGGAATAGAAATAAAGCGCCGTCAGATTTTGTCTCCGTTTCCTACGTTAGTCAAAAGTAATAACTTGATCGTAACCTTCGCCAATACTGACATAAAATGATGAATAAGATACGACTTGAAAGACTGTAATTCAATTAGCATACATCGAGCCACCGACTGCGCCGAAACATTTAAAAGTTCCTTTAGTACAAAAGAATAATTTAACAAGCGTAATTATTTATGCAATAAAGATAACTCGATTAAGTATTGATTAATTCTTGAAAAAGCCGCCAATGACATAATAAATCGTGTTATTCGTTAACTTGACCTGGTTATACGTTTCCGCGTAAATATAAAGCGCGCATTTTCAACGATAACCATACGCTTTCACGGTCGGTGGATGATTAATGGCACTATTAAATGTATAGTAATGCAATCCAAGTTCCGATCTGTCAGCTGGCTGAAAACAGTCGAAAGCGAGGCGAACCGCCGCGGAGACTCCTCTTCGGGTCCGTTTAAGGCAGGGTGGCCAGCACGTTGATATTATCATTTGTCTTTATGTACTAATCCTTGCCGTCAATTGACACGCGAATCTTCATCGAATGGTTACTTAATTCAACAGATAACGTGTAATGCCACGCGAATAAGCTTCCTCCTCGCGGAGGCAACTTTTGCTTTCTTCGCCCGCCAAAGACAGGATACGCGAAGAAGCATTGAACCCGCTAGATACAAACATAGAGAGCGAGGACAATGGACCGTTTCTCAAGGGGGTTTCCCATAAATGTCAGTGTTTCTTGCACAAAAATATCGCCCATTGGTGGTGGCATCGGCCATTATAGCCACTTGCGCGGAAGAGCTTTTAAGGTTTCTATTTCTAAGTAACAACCTGCGGAAGCATCATCCCTCTTGTCCTTTTATAAATTATTTGCCCCGCGCATCTGAGAGATACCGATTCACCTGTCACAACGACTTTTCTTTGTAAATGGCCGGTTACATCGTATGAGCATAATTCCTCGGTACCGCAAAAAATGATGCGCATGAGGGACATTGTTTCGTAAAACTTTATTGTCGCTCGCGCTATGGGAATGCAGTCAATGAGAGAAAAGTTCTTTCCTCCAGCCATCGAGCTTTCATATTTTTACAATTACGTTTGCGTCAATTTAACTTCGTCCGCGTTTATCAAATGTTATTACGTGTTTGCATCGACGATTAACAACGGACGGTTTAATTAATTTTTATTTATTGTCCCGTAATTATAATGGTTATGTTGGCGATGTTCTGATCATACAAAATTCGACCCTTTACAAGCAATTTTAATGTAGTTTGGTTTGCTGATGTACTGTGGGTTTTAACGATGAATCGTCTCGGGTATGAAGGATGTAAGTGAAATTTATCTGCGTTCCATTTTTCAGTTATTAAAATAGATTTTAATTACTTCTAAGAGAATATAATAAACAATGACATCAATTCAAGTAGATATGTCATGTATTGATTAATTGAATGAAAATAACTTTATTCAAGCAAGCAGTGCAAATGCACTTTTTGTTTTCACATTCTTTATAAAAAGATAATCACATAATGAAAAGTATTGACGAGTTAGAAATGAATTCTAATAAAAGAGGAATGAAAACTACATAGAAGAGAAATATTACAGTCTTATGTCACTTGCAAGTGTAACATCGGCACCGAGTAAACAATATTATGTAACGTAATTTGTAAAACAAATACGCTATTTATTTTGTAAATTATTTTATATAATATGTTACAAGTGAGTGGTATAATTGATGTACATGTCAGCAGCGGATAATTAGACATTCGTGTAATATCGTTACAAATTTTAACGTGTATAAAAAGTCAACTGCTGGTTTATAAAAAATGTTTCAATTAAAAGTTTTATTTTTGATGTTAAATGCTTTTTAATTTAAATACATTGCCGCTCGAATGAGTTCAAGCAAGCCAAGAGCAACAATATGTCTATCTCCGTCTTGTGTTTCGGATAAGTGAGCGAGATTATAAATTCACCACTGACAGTCATCCATGCTTGCATGTATTTTGTATTTACATTGCAAACAATTAAGGCAATGTAGAAATAATAAAAATATCATTAATTGAAAAGTTCACTTTGTCATTATAGTACCGTAATTTCAATTACGTAATCATTGGTTACGATAAATCTATGTGATTTTCTAACATTGTGTAGAGCAAAATTAAATTAATTATAATTTAACGAATTTTTTAATTGTCGTATGGAAAAATTTTAAAATTATTGTAATCATTCCTGCGTACTGGTCTGGAATTCTGTCAATTATTATAATAATGAATTAAACAAATTTAAATGAATATTCATTTACGAAAAGTATTGATGAAAAATTAATTCATCTTAATTGATTTTAATATAATTTTAATAAATTGAAGCAATTACTGTTTGCTCAAAATTAATCAAAATTCATTATAAATTTCAGTATCAGCTAAACATTTTTTCAGCATATTTAATTGAAAAAGGTTCATCATAAAAAAGAATGTTTTAAATCTTATCTTTCTTTGATATCTGTTATAAAAATCCTTTTATATGTACGATTGTATGTATTTTATTTTGCTTGGAATCCTTAGTAATTTAATACTCAAAAGAGTACTTGGTTTTAATTTTGTCAGTTTTGTTTTATTTCCCGTTAGTAATGTTGCAAAGAATCATTCTACCAAGTTTACACTTGTTCTGATGCTACAACTCTAGACTCTAGTAGCTGTAGAGTTATGGTAATAACAGTATAAATGTAGACGGCTTTATTGTACTGCGAGTAAATTGAACTAACCGTTCATTTCATCGTAATTGTGGAGTAAAGGTGCGATTGAAGCAAATGTTGTCAAATATATAAATTATTATTATAACCCCCAGCAAGTATAATTGCTTTAAAGATATTCATTTCCGAATTTTTATATTTATTTAGTAGTATTTAGCAGCAATAATAAATTTGTATATTTATTTAGTAGTATTTAGCAGCAATAATAAATTTTTACTTTTATTAGAATTTTAATCAATGTTATTATCTTTTATAATTACAAACGCGAGAGAATTTTTTTATTAAGCAAAACAAAATTTACGTCATTTCATATTAATAGATAGTTACTAATCTGCGTAACATTCTTTTTAATTATTTTTGGATTCATAATTTGAATTTATAATTAAATACAATAATATTAAACAAACATGTGTATTACGTTTGCTTGAAGAAATATTATATTTAATTTAAATTACAAAGTAAGACTTTCTTATCATTTTTGAATAGAGAATTTTTAAGTAAGTTTTTCAGAGTTCTATAATACAGATGTATTTGTCACCAAACAATTATGTTTAATAAGAAAATTTTAAAAAATAATACGAGATTATTATAATTTGTTATAAATTTAGGTTAATTTTCGATAATATTCACATTATTAATACCTTCAAACATGTTTTTCATTTAATTGAATACGAAATTAGCGAACAGTTTTTATCTTACTTTTCAGTATAAAACGTGGTTTTAATTCTTTGCTCATATTCAATGTACATAAATGAATATCGGAATAATTTAATCGGCCTTTTTTATTACATTTAAAACTTAACTTCCCAATGATTGCAACTATAATGAAAATCAATAATTTTATTGTTGGTTTTTTATATGATAGTGTATGAATTTAGTGGATAAAATTAAATATGATAATTATAAATTTTTAATATTTACCATAATATAAAATCATTACAATTAATACTTTATTTTTTGTACTTTAATATAAATAGATTAATGATACTTGAATTCAATCATTCGCGTTAAAAGAACAAACTATTTTTGTTTGAAATTATTCTAATTCCTGTAATTCGGAAAACTATTGCGTAATTCATTACAGTACATTACCAGTTTCTTTCAAATATACATTATAATCAGAAATTAACTGCGTAAGTGACGTTTATTAAAAGTTTACTCCACAAGTTGTGTTTCGTACACGCAAAGAGCATACTAGTGTATAAATATTTTCTCATTAAAGTCAGATATACTTAGAAATGCTCTTAAAACCACTAAATATTTATACTGCGCTTTTTTTTAAATTTGACACTAACATTATGTGATACGATATTTATACCTAATTCTGAAAATAAAATAATATTGATAATTTGTTCATTATAATCATTATCAATTATCAATATCTTACAAAATTATCAATATATATCTAAAGATGACCATAGAAACTACCTTATTAAAGATCTTCATTCAATATAAATTCAGGAGACATTATCCAACAACATCTTAAATATTGTTATCTTAGTTTCGGAAGGTTTTTTTTTTAATTTGCATAATCAATTATTAATTTATTTTAATTATTAGAAAACAAATGAACTCAACATTTTCAAACTATCGTAAACGTCAAAAGCGCAAGTAGCAAATAAATAAAGCAGAGGAGCAATAAAAGGAACGCGTGTTGTTTTTTTGGCCCCATGAGCAATGTCCTTCCTTAAAATGATAACAGCGCGCATGTAACACCGGCGACAAGTGGCTTCGGCTCGTAAAACAGTCATTCATCAAACTAGCGGTGGTAAAATTTTTGTCCCACCTGCGACGCCTAATCGCAAACACCTCATGACAATGCTTTGACGTAATGTGTAACAGCATCGAGCATGTAACTGATGGAAACACGGTTGTGTCCCCTCCCACCTGAACGCAGTGCGATTCTTTTACGGACACACGCCAATTGGAGAAGCCACGTCTTGACCAAGTCTTTATAAGTAGGAGCCATCCGCGTCCTCGGAACTTACTCCCTCTCGAGAACGTGGCACGATCGGAAACCGATTTTCAGAATAAAGCCGCGCTGCCGTGGAGCACCGGGTGTTGTTTAGCAGCAGGACATCGTAGTTCTCCCGCACGGACAATACGAAAGGCATTAACGCGAGGAAGAACTTCCGATTGATCCGAGACGATTCATCGCGCTTCATACAAGGGATTCCCCGAGCTCTTTTTCGTCCGAGCGAGCTCAGGCGAGCCGAGAAGAGATCGCAAATTTGCCTTCTTCTTCGAGATGCGCATCTCGTGCACGTAAACAACTTTGGACAAGCGTATTCCTTCGCCGAAGCCGACGAAGGTGAGTTCGCGAAATTGCTTTTCATGCATATCAATTTTTTTTTTTTTTTTTTTTATATTTTTTATCCCCTTTTGCTCCCTCCCCTTCCTCCTTCTTCTTTACGGTTTTTCAGTCCCGCGTTCTTTTTTTCTTCTTCCATTTCCTTCTCATCTCAATCTCGTCCGCAAAGTGTGCTCCCGATGAACTGTCGCGAAAGTATAATAACAGGACGACCGATGGGGGTGAACAAGCAAAGAGTGCGCGTTACATTTCAAAACATCCGAAGTGAGAGTGAGCTTGACAATTAGCACACATTTTTCAGCGTTTCGTAATTGGACTTATAGATTGTTTCGCACCACGCGTGTCAGTCAACGCACAGTGTAATTGTTTATGTAAGAGCCGACAATGCACTGAGAACGCGGATTTGCATATTGGTTCCGGCAAAAAGTGGTCTCGTTTGGTACCAAAAGCACCCAAAGTCGTTAGTAAATTACAATTTCGAATGAACCTCATCGTAATAGTTTCCTTTTTTGTTTTTTCTTCTCAACCTTTTTTTTTTTTTACAATCCGGTTGTACGAGTGGCTTCTTTATTCGTTGCATTGTAAAGATAATATAAAAACTTTTAGTTTCCATTCAATTCATGACACACAAAATCGAGAGTAAATCCAAATGGGAATATTCTTGCAACTTTAAATGGCTAATTATACTTATTAGCCGGTTTGTTGAATTAACTCAATTATGATACCAAGGTGGCGATGATAAAGATAGATGAATGACACGGTTCTTGTGCGGTTATTATTCATTAGATTAAAATTTCAAAAGAAGATATTCCCGTGAAATTATCATTGAAATATGACAGTGCAGAGTTGATCTAATCGTAATGAAATAAAACCTCGTCCAGTATAATGGACATGAGCTTGCATTGTTCCGTGCCTTATAAGTCTGCGCTTCGTTCTCTAGCCGCTGACTCGCGCTATATCTCAATCTCAGTAAGATCTCTCCTTGCCTTTTCACACTTAACCCTTAAATACTTTAATTCTCGGTATTCCTCACTTTTTGTTGCCCTTTACATATTTTGCATATCTCATTTCTTCAACATCATTTATTTTACATTTTGACTTCTAGATTCGAAATTAGTTTAATTCATTAAAGTATATTAAAACGGTATAAAATTGAAATGTAAATATTTAACAGCACGTCAATAATGTACATATTACTTCGTATTTAATAAATGTAATGACAGAGAAAGAAGAAAAAAGAAGGTGTTAATTTTACGATGTATTCATTGAGGCAATAAGATTTCATTTGAAATACTGAAATAGAGGTTTTGTATTAACAATACGACAATTGTGTTATATTTTACATAAAAGTGCGAAGCCCAAATAACTCTTTCTTAAATAAATTCAAGTCAAATAGTCTAAGTCAAGTTTAAGTGAATTCCGCGTTTGTTATTTGCAAATAATAAATCATTTTCATAACTAATCGACGACTTACTTTTAACTCATGCAGTATTTTATTATAATTATTTATTTTACATTTACATACGACAATTTTAAAGTCTGTTCAATTGAACGAATTCATAAACGTGACTCAAATGTTAAAATTTATTATTTGAGCATTTTTTACTGTATAATAAGAGGCAAAGGTTCATTGCATCTGTAAAAGTGAAGGAAAAAAGTCATATTCTAAATGATGGCAAACGTTAATCTCACACATACGGATCTATTTGCTTATCTATTCTTATATCGTGTTAACGTGAGGCGCAGAGATCTAAAATGTCTAAAAAGCCGATTATCATTCCCATCAGATCTGTAGTCACATTTGGTAACAGGTCGGTTTTGATTTGGACGTACGTCAACACGCCGATTTACATTGACATTGATACATCGGCGGACAATTCCGGTTTGCTAGCGCTGAATTATACCGAATACGCCAACGTTCGTCCGCCGGCGTCACTGTGATTTAATTCAATTGAAAAGCGCAAATCAAATCGGCCGACAGTAATTAAGACGTAGGGTTGCGAGCTCGCGCGTTAGCAAACTCGTTTGATTTATATACAGAAAGCCCGTCGATGTAGCCTCTTGATTGACGTTAACTCGTCAGATCAATCACTCAGCCGCTCTTACCACGAAATCGAGCTAATTACCATATTCTTATTCATTAACGTAACTAACCATTCTGACTCATATTTCTAGCGCTTAAATATAAAACATTCAAATCTCGATGATTGATGCAAAATTAGCCTTAACGCAGCCGCGATGTGCCACTTTCGTGACATCGCTTATGAATAAAAGCATTGTAATGGTGTTGGCATAAAATTGGTCAAGGTTAATTGGAATCAATTATAATAAATTTATTACTGCATTCTTCATTTAATCGCGAATTTCTCGTGTCGAATCGTCCGTCGCCTTCTTTTTTTCGATCCGTGAATCACGGCGATCCCCCGCAGTGAGAGTGAACAACCTTTTTGCCAGCAATAACACTTTTCAGCGCCGATCTCGACTTTGAGCGGTCGGACGGTTTGCGCCAGGGCCGTTAATACGGGCATTTGCGTCGGCGAAAATGAACAGATAACGCCGATGTAAGCGTCTTTTGGTCCGCGGATGCATCGGAATGAATTAAATAGGTGGCAAGTCTTTTTCCGCACGAGCCACTAATGATGTTACAGTGTGCGGCATTAAATTGAAAAGCGTCAACTCGATCGTGTGTAATCGGCATTCCTGACATTAGTAAAGTCCCCTTTCCACTTTTGTTTTTATTACGATTTTTTTTTACCTTTACAAACATTCTGCTTTGATAATGCACCGTGAAAAATATGCTTCAGTTAAAATAACCAATCTAACTATATAATTTATATCGAGAAGATAAGCGTGTATTTAATTAATTTTTGTGATTACTTTTCTATGAAATTAAAAAGTGTCACAACTTATCTTCTACGTCCCTTTTAAAAATAAAACAAAGGATATAATTTTTAGTTTCCTTCCTTGTGAAAAAATAATCTGAAGATGTTTGAAAAGATATAAGAAGTTTTAAAAAACTGTAAAAGCTGGAACCTTTAGAGATTTCCAGAAATATTTTTCAATAGCCGCATAATAGAATAAATTATATACAATGGATGAAATAACTGTTATAATTTAAATAGGTAAAGTATCATGATAAATATAAAAACCTGACTATGTTTACTAATTTTTTTTACTGTAGTGTAGACTCAAGGGATACGCATTGGGAAGCACATTGATATTATTTGTTTTCAATTAACGCGTCGTATTAATGCTTTTCTTTGCGTTTATTGATTTTCACCACTTTGCATTGATTATTATTGAAAAGCTGTAATTATTGAACTCCTGAATACCACTTGCAACGTCTGAGTCATAACTTCGAATTCGGATGATATATTATTCTGTCGAGAAAGTTGTTTTTATACTAATTTTTATGGCCTTACGTAAATATTCTTACAATAGTGTGCAATTTTTTTAATGGAACAAAAGTAAAAAAAAATATTGTAGGTCATGGTGATCCGTCAAGCATAATTGCGGTGTTCTAATCAAATACGTGAAGAATGAGGGTTAATAAATAAAACGTATTGGATCTGCGCGTCTTCGATAGACTTGCTGAATTAAAATTTGTTTACACCGCTGAAAGAGCTTGCTTTTTTCTCTATTCATTATCTTAGCTGGGCAATTAAAAACACGTATCTTCCACCTTTTCAAAATATATTGCTTTTTTTTATCCCTAGCAATTATGGTATTAAATCTCCAATGGTTGTACGTTCATTGCTGTTCTGTAATTACTATACTTTTCAGTACTGAAATATCCCTTGAGTATTACTGATAATTGTAACAAATTAAAATATGCAGTGATGGAATTAGTAATTGCTACATTAAATTAAGCATTTACAGCAAATTGTTTCGAATTAACTTTTATTGAAAATAAATATACTTTTCCATTCAAGACATAATGAGTAGTAAAAAGTTATTCAACATTTACTTATTCTAACAATATGATATTTATGGGGAAATTGAAATTAAATTTCCTTGGTAATATCCCCTTGGCAATTAAATTCATAATCGTTAACGTTAAAATGAATTGATCGGGATACCAGTGTCACTTCAAAATACGATCATTAACGATCCTATATTGATTTTAAGAAATAAATAGATAACTAGGAGTGAAATTGTATAAGTCATTATATAAATTAATAATTTATACAGTTAGTTATACTATTAATACTTCTAAGTATACGTTATATATTCGACACTATTGGTATCGAAAATTGCAAACGATAAGAAATATTGTCATCAATACTATGTGACATTTTCAGGAAAATCTGAATATGTTTAACATTTTATTTAGAAACGTTTGTATTTCTGGGAATCCGGTGCTTCATTATATGACAATAATTTGTAGGAAAATTGACCTTATAATATGTTTGCGTATTTGCTTGATTATACGGACTTAGTCACATAATTGCATCGCTTGCAATAATAATCACTAGTATAATGTAACTATTAAAGGAAGTTCCAAAAAGTGACAACCAAGGACACTTTTGCGAGGTGACGGAATTCTCAATCATACATTTTATAATTTCGAACAGTCTGCTTTATCACTTGAATTAAAAAATACTTTTAACATTGCTAAACATCTTCACAAAAGTTTTACATTAAGCAATTTTTGTCGATACACTTTACAAATATTTAATTAAATGCATAGTTAAATTCGATCTCCTCACAATACAAAAGTGAGAACTATAAACAACAGAACAATAAGAATAATACTGTAAAGTTAAATAAATGTTAATTATAATGAACGAGTGTGACATTAATTGATTGTAAATACAAGTACAAATTTAATTTTCTACCTTTCTTGCTCGCTAGTCGCGTGCGAGTATAAGCCGACATAAATTTTTTTTTCATGACATAATATGATGTATAAGCAAGCAAGACGTGCTAAACAACGCGTCCAGAGAACGAAAGGAGAAGAAAACAGAATGATAGAAAATAATCGTGACAGCGGAAAGGTGCGTGTGTAATTTGCACGTATCCCTTTAATTGCGTATCGCCGTGGAATGTCAAATAAGGGGGGGGGGGAATGTTAATAAAAGTTAAATTGTTAGATAAGCAACGGGGAAAAAAAATTGAACATTCATATAATGAACGTAAATAAGGTTTACAAAGAAACAAAATAAGGAAAAACAATGGTAATGGTACCTTACGATTGTAGCGATGAAATAATAAATGCGCATCATTTTGTGAATTAAAAAATTAAATGAATGTTATTATTAAATCAATCTCGTCTCCTTGAAGGGCGCGTGATTTTTTTTCGCCTCACAAAGATGGTAATTGAATGCAGTATTAAAATAAGGCAACATGCAGCTAATAATTGTCATTAACCTGCTTTGTGACGCGAGAAAATATTTTATTAATTTTGTTCGAGTGGATTACAACATTTACGAGTTGTTACGAACTTTAACTGACTTATTTTAAGATATTTAAAGCACTTAATGTTACTTTTATAATTAGCCAGTTGTAAATTATCTAAAGCAATAAATACCGATATAAATATTGGTTTAAATGTGAACAAGAGGATGCGCACTCTCGTTGACCAATTTTTAAGAAAAAATCTGAAATACCTGCGTACATGAAAGTAACAACCCAAAGGGTTGTAAAATTCAGCTGAAAAGAACGCACAGCTGAATTCCGCCTGAAAATTATATACATTATCAATTCGTTCACCCTTCTAAATTATGTTCGAAGAAACTTTAAGCATTTTTCATTAAATAGTCGCTTAATGAACGCATCGCGCGCAACAACGGCGCAATTAATTCCGACAATTCTAATCTGCTTCTAACGTCCGCTTAGTTGACTAACAAAGAAATTAGTGGACAAAGTTACGGATTTTAAATTATTATAATTAATTTGAATAAATCACAGGTTAAACTGTGATATAAATTCTGTGAAAATAATCGGAGGATAAAGAAAGGAGGAAAGTGATGGAAGGACTAAAGAGAAACTGAAAGAAAAAGAGAAGATGAAAGAGGCAGGGGAAGAAACGGCCTTGCTACTTTCAATGGCAAGGCTGCTGAGCCCCGTACCATAACAGTGAGCCTGCTGCATCTCGTTGCGCTGCACGCGTTTTATGTCATTACAGCTATAAAGACTGTGATGCTTATATGATCCGCTTCGGCACTCGTTTTGCACCCAACGACTATTCAATATATTATTACCCGTAATAAAGAATGTAATAATTTTTTTTCATAAAACGTCTTACCACTCCCGATCAGTTGAAAACATCACGCTACAAAGTAAGGAACACGGGGATGGATTTTAAAAGTGATTAATTTTTTGAGTAATGAGCGCAGCAAAAGGAAAAGGGAGGGGAAAAAAAAGAGCCAGACAATCGTTTCGAAATTCAAAGGCTGTAAATTTGATTTACGACCGGCGGATTTTTGTATCAATCCGTAAAAATGTTCTTTTATCGTCGGCCTTTAACGCTCAGATTATTCGTAATTATTCATGAACTAATGTGAAAATGTCGCGGCGCTTACAAAATGTAAAATTCCGCAAAATTCAACGCAGCCAATGCAAATTACACGTCCCATTACGCGAACGCTTATTATCGTCATTACGAGCGCGTTTTCGTTTATCCAGTTATAAAAGTATTGCGGCAACAGTGAGCGACCGGAAGGAGCCTCTCCGGGAGAGCCTTGATAAATAAGTAATTTTTGAATCGATGGGTTGAACGATCCAGCCGAACGGTCCGTGCGCCGTTCACGCTAAACTTGTTTCGTGCCTGTACAAATTTTGCTCGCGTGTTCGCCTTGCCGCGGGTAATTGAATTAGATGAACACATGACTTAATCAAATCCGTTTTCGAGGCTAATTTGCCGCGCAATTCACCGTAGCCTCTCAGGTGCCTTTTTATCTTGAGCGAGTAACGAGCGGACAATCGCGCGCGCCCAAACATTTGAACGCAATTCGCAATTAATTACGATTAGTATTATGTAACGTGCTAATTGCGATCGCGTGTGCCAACTTAATTGGCCGCCGCTGCTAAACACGAGAGCATTTCCTTATCTCGCCCCGGCGATGAACCGTTCAATTTGTTACGCAGCATCGCGGTGACCACCCGTTCATTATTATCCGGACGAGTCAACTTCGCGCGTGTCCGAAAAGATTTTATCGCTCGTCAAGATTCCGTGAAATCAATCGCCATCCGGTTATGCCGAGCGGAAAATCCATTTCCTCTCCGGGCAAAAAGTTTTCTCCGTTCTCAAAGAAATTATAAATTGTTTGAATTATTTTACAAATTGAATGCCGGCTTGCAAGTAATGCTTGATAATATTGAAATTAAAATCAACATTATAAATTATTCTCACTAACTTGGATATAGGAAAATATGGTGTGTACATCAAGATTGATGCAAAGGAGCAGAGACACGGTTTCATAATTCATGAAGTTGTTAAAAAAACAATATATAATTCCACTTTCTCTCATTAAAATAATCAATCGGGAAACAATTACGTGACGATTTATATACTTTTAATATTCATCGTGAAAAATGTGCACGACCTACTGAGAAAAATATTTAGTACACAGAACCATGTAGTTACTACCATGTATAGTAATTTTACCATACAATATAGTTATTACCACAACACATGATTTTTTCAATCATGATATCTCCGGTTAAAAAAATGTAGCGTAGACTTATTGATAAATAAGACTCAATAGGATTTTGACCTATTGATCAAATTTATTTCTATTAACACAATCTCGGATATTATCGCTAGAGAAAGATAGTTAAATTCAGGTTGGTTGTTTTAATTAACATATACCCTTTTTTTAGTGGACGAATGCTAAAATATCAACATCCGTTTTTATCGTTAACAAATAAATTGACTGGCGTCATTTATTTGAGGGAAAAAAAGGAAAAAATTGTCTTGGATGCTAGTATCGTGACAAGAAAGCCAGTTGTAAATCGTTTCGTTGCCCTTTTTCCGCCGTGTTTCTTGAGCCGAGGAATTTGCGAAACCTACAGCAGTCACTGCAATGGAGACTACTGCAGGCCGCTGGCAATTAATGGCTACAATTGTCGAACAATTGTCCTTTTGAGTGGAATTATCGACGTGATTTGCTCGACAGGTTGTTCTACTGGCTTTTATTGTATTTCCTGTATAAACACTTGCAATATCGATTCAACAAGTTTTTCGTCCTTTTACGATTGCTTTCCAATAAATCATTCACTTTACCTACACCTTCGAGGCTATTTAATTAAAGAGCCGACGAGGATAAACGGTTGGGAGCTTCGCAGCACGTATACTCGCACATTTTTGCCGACTGGCTGGCTTACACGAGCGGCCAAAAGACAAGTAGTTCCGATCCTTTATAAATTCCCGATCATTTATAAATAAGCTACGGGATGCTATAAAACATGCCCCACGAGCGGCTATTAATAGGACCATTCGCTCTTGACGTAGCCTACAGTTTACTCCTAACGATATCGACCCGCTTCGATAGCCGCTTATTTTCTATGTAATATTATCATAAATATACGATTAGATTACACTTAACATTACTAATAACCACTTATACATGTCGCATTAAACGGCCCCGTGGAAAGGGTGTTAATCGCGGTTCTTTTCGTTCGGACTGCCGATATTGGGTTACGCTGCCTTTTGCGTTTCGCATGAAAATATAACTTAATGACTAATTAAATTCATTAACGCAAATGCCGTCGTCTTAAGAGGGACATTACGGGTTTTGATGGTAATGATTTTCCGTTGACGACACTGCTTAGCGCTTGGTATTATTAAGCGGATAATCAGTTGGGAATCGTGTAACTTGCGCGATTATCATCCGCGTTACCACTCGTTTTATTTCACTTTAATCTAGTATGTTTATGATAGGACATTGATTAGCATTCAGAAAACACGTTGCACGATAATAAGATTTCACCGGCGCTATACTAAGCGTGTCATTCGTCATTACAATTTGCGTTACAAGGAACAACTATTCAATTATATCAACGCGTGTGATAAACTCAGATTGCGAAACTGTTATTTTAATGCCAGGCTGAAAATTTATTGTACGATTCGCAGAGAAACATTGTCCGAGTGTTATATGACTAATCGCATCGTTACGATGTTAATGTTATTGAATTTAATTGAATTACTAACTTCATTTAGATATCAGATTTGTTAATTAATACATAATTCAAATCAGCGATGCCCGTAGGAATTTAGTTCCCCTTTTTTTCCTTTTATCATTTTTCAACAACAATATTGTTTTTCGTAACTTTTTCCTTTGCCTTTATTTCAACATTTGAGACGTTTAACGACTAATTAATGATAGCATAAAAGATACATTTAAACAAACAACTTTATAGTTTCCTTTACACGAGAATAAGTGTATGTGTGTTTGGAGATCAGAGCGCTGACTTGTATCTCCGTTCGACTCAGAACGAGAGAAAGTCAATGCTCTGTTACGCCTACGACGAGCTTCGCTGACACTGACCCTGCAATTCCAAGTTACATCACCGAATTGCATTCAACACTTATGTCACTCGTCTAGCCGATTTACAATCATTAGCATACGAGAAACACATTAATTTAAATAAACATTAGCAGGTGTTTCAATTAAATCATTACTTCCGAAATTCTTCCCGACGGCATTGACTCATTCATTGAGTGAAAATAAACGCGTTTCTTTTATTTGAATTCAATTGGAATCGCGCATTCCATTCAAGGATTTCAAATTGACGCATCGAACTGAAATTAATAACGCGTTCGGAAGAGAAAAATATTTAACGCGTGTAAATTATGCGTAACAATAAATTAAAATATATAATAAATTACTGGAGAGGATGCAATGTTGAAAGCGAGTTGATTCATTGTAGCCGAGTCGTACGTGTATTCAACTTGAAAGGGACCCGGCAATCTTAACATCAGGAAATTCTTTTCCTGTATAAAAGACGCAAATTATATGTTAATTTTGCGTCGTGTCGTAACGAATATTAATCTGATAAAATATATACGTCGTTTTGACCTCCGCGATGTAATTCATGAAATATAATGCGATGAAAAACAGTCGCTTTGCATTAATCATAAAATGCTTTACATTTTATTCAAATAACTGGATCTATCTTTAAAGGGCTGTCGGCTTCGCGATCCCGTTGCGCTCGGAATTAAGATAACAATTAGAAACAGAAAAAATGCCCGGTCCGCGAGATAGTTCATAAAATAAATTAACACATGTACGGCTGCATTTCCTATAGCAGCTACGTTAATGGTCTAGACCATGTACTCCCTTGAACGATCTGTTACGAACCAGAAACACGTCACGATTCACAAGACTTATGTCACGAGCGTGCAAAGATCCGAGCGGATATATTACCATTGAATGCCTAAAGGCCAATCAGGATGTACCAAAGATATCAAACAACGAACTATGCATATTCGTTAATATAAATCACGGAAGTGCCAAAATACTAGGCTAAAAGAAAAATTGAAATTTACCATTTTATGTAAAATGTATCTTCTATATAAACATAAAAAAATCTTGTTTAACCAACTAATTTACACTCACAGAGAAAGTGAAAAATGTTAATAAAAAAAATCTCCTTTTCAATAAAATTGTCACTATTTACATTACTAGTTCTGAAAGTCGAATGTACACACTTTGATCAATGGAACGTTAAAATTACGTAGTTCCGTCTACAGTCTGGCAGAATCCATGATTTTTCACTGGACTAATGCCAACAATTGCAATTTTTTCACTGAATTTCGTATAAATACTACATTTGAACAAAAAGCATTTCATAAAAACAATCAATAATATCACATATAAGTGAAGAATTATAACTTGTTAAATGCTTAAAAGGTATGAAAATAATTTCTTTTTTTTTCAGTGCAAACAGTGATTCATCATGCGGCTGAATTTCCACATATTTACTTTACTTATATCTTTGGCATCATGCGTTACAGCTAAAGGTAAGAACTTTAAAGATTTAAAATTTTGCACCAAAGTTACACATATTTCTGAAATTACAAAATAAATATTCAATTAAAAAAATTATATAAGACATTAAACAATTATATAAGATAATTTTAAACATATAATTATTTATTATTCCATACTTTCTTATAGTAATGCATAACAAACCATTATTATACGATAATAGCACAATAAAAGTGAAGGTCTGAAAAGCAATTACGAAACATAATGATACTCTTTTAATGCATATATACTGCTTCAATATTGCATGCACATGAATACTTCATTTATTATAATTAAACGTATTTTTAAGACTAAATACATAACACGAGACAAAAATAAACAGGAAAATAATAGATGAAATTTATAATATTACAAACGGATTTTACTGTGAAATAACATTTGAAATTGAAAAAAAGTGTACTATAAAAGTTGATGGATGCATTCATAATTGGGTAATTTATATGAACAAGAGTACCTCGGCTGAATGCAATTGATAGCTTTAATATACAATAGATACCTGTAGGGTAAGTTTTTGCCCCATTAACCCTCGATTAATTGGCATGGTTTCTGCAAATGTGAGATACACATCTTTAAATCGGTAAAAATGGAGTTTTCGATAAGGTTGCGCATTTCCCGTAATTTATATTATTCATCGAGTGTCTTGGCATGTTTTTCAATCAGTAATAAAATTTTTGATGCGAGAATTTTCCATCGGTATCTTCGCATCGGCCAATTACAGACGTGCTTATACGTATCCATCGCACATACGTGAGATGTATACAGAAAGGGAATGCACGCAAGTATGCGGTTCCACTATTTTTGTAAGTTCAAAGACAAGTAAGCTAAAGGCGAGAAAGAAAACCTTCCTCAGCAGTTGTTGCTTTTGTCGTTAAACAGGTTTGAAGGGTGCAACTTAACTTTCATTACATAGATGATAGCCCTTCATAATTATTCCAGGGGCCTTATTCTCAAATCAGCGTAATTGAATCATGTTAATTTTTAATGTGATCATAAATTTGGCAATGCTGTGTAATATGAAGCTTGATATACACTTGAGTTTTCACCTATATTTAGATTTTTTATTATTTAAAACTTTTGTGTTCTGTAAAATGCTATTCTTAGAGCATAAACATCTTCATGTATAACAATAGTTTTATAAATATATGACGTAAATTAATTATATTTATAATTACAGATTATTACGATTATGGACATTACAACGAACAACCACTGAATTTTATATGTCCAAAAGAAGGTTACCATGCAGACCCTAATAATTGCAGAATATTTTATAGATGTGTCGATTGGGGTGATGGCCGTCATATGACACCTCATAAACATGAATGTGGAGAAGGGACTGTATTTTCAACGTTAAAAGGAAATATTTGTACATTCCCATGGGACAGTGGAAGACCAGAATGCTATCGCTCTGAAAACGATGTTGATTCTAATCTTAATCGAAAGATAAATACTGGTCCATCGTCGTCCATGTGTACTCGAGAAGGCTGGTTAGAGGATCCCGATGATTGCACAAGATTTTATAAATGTGTAGATCAAGGTTTTGGAAACTACAAACGTTACTCTTTCACTTGCGGCGCAGGAACTATTTGGGACCCCGATACTAATGTTTGCAACCATCCATCGGCAATAAACAGACCAAGATGTAAAAAAACAAACATTGGCGGTCAGATTCCAAGCCAGCCAGTAGGACCATTGAGTCCAGAATCATCTGGAGGAGGTCCGCGTCCTCCAGGACTTCCAAGTAGAAGTCAAACTTCCCCTGGTTCACCTGGAAGTCCAACTAATGTCGAAACCGCCGGTGATGCAGGTCCTCCAAATATACCATTATCACCTAGTTCTCCATCTTCTCCTACAGGTTCTTTGCCAACTGCAGGATCTGGTTCTACAGGATCACCGGGTTCTTCTTATATTCCAGTTCCTTCAGACAAACCTGGACAAAATGTACCAGAAAATCAAATATCTGGTTTAACCCCACCCATTGGTGGTGCGGGATCTTCACCAATAATTGAACCTTCTACAGAAAGATGTACAGCAGAGGGATTCTTCCCAAATCCTAAAGATTGCCGTAAATTTATTCGTTGCGTAGGTGATCCAAGTATAGGTTATAGAAGATTTGATTTTGATTGTGGTCCAGGTACTGCTTGGGATCAAGCTTTGCAAACATGCAATCATGCACATTTAGTAGAAGCATGTAATGCTGTTCTGACTCCACCGACGGGAGAGCCCGCTCCACAACAACCACCTAAACCTTCTGTCACTGTAAAACCAGTACCAGAAAGTCCAATTACAACAAAACCTCAAATTAGTCCTCCAAATGAAAATATGCTAGAGTTTCCGCCAGATTCAAGCGAAGAATCTGAAGCAGATTGTACAAAAAAACCCAAACCAGTTACGAATTACACTGTTATATGTGAAAAAGAAGGATTTAAAGCAGTTCCGGAAGATTGTAAAAAATTCTATAGATGTGTGTACAATGGAAACGGTTTTAATGTATATCACTTTGAATGTTCTGACGGAACAATATTTGATCCCAGCATTAGTATCTGTAATTATCCGGAGTCCATTTATCCGGCTAGAGACTGTTCACGAACTTCTGCTACTATTCAAATGCCGACTACTACACCTCAGAGTTCATCTGAAGAAGTTAGTTCAGAAACGCAACCACCTACTACAAGCAGTCCTGAAGAAGTGACAACACCTGCTGTCACTGGTACCACTGCATCAGAAAGTGGCTCATCTACGGAGCCAGGATCTACAACTGAGTCAGAAAGCACCACTGCAGCAGCAAATACAACAGAAGCAGGAAGTACTACAGAAGCAGGCAGTACAACAGAACCTGACAGTACAGAAGCATCAACTACAGAAGCTGGTACAACCGAAGGTAGTACAACGGTAGAACCTGGTAGCACCACCGAGACAGGATCTACTACAGAAGCTGGTAGCACAACGGAAGCTGGTAGCACAACAGAAGCTGGCAGCACAACGGAAGGTGGTAGCACAACGGAAGCTGGTAGCACAACGGAAGGTGGTAGCACCACAGACGCAGGCAGCACTACGGAAGCTGGTAGCACAACGGAAG
>JABFPN010001324.1:9213-30441 GCA_022817305.1 Leptoteleia sp. ZL-2020 | reverse complement strand
TAACTGAATATCGCTGGCGGGAAATTTAAACTTGCTTAATTCATTAATAATTGTATACAGTTTAAGGCAGGTTACAACCGAAACAACCGAATAGAAATAACCAATGAAAATATACATGCGCTAAACATGTGCGCAATTGCGCCATAACGAAAATGAGAGCGTTTCCGGTCTCGAACATATGGAAAATGGGAGCGTCGAGTGTAGTTTATATAAAAACTTATGACGTAAAGAAACAATTGTTAGGATTATTATCACTTTTTGAAATTTCGTAATTTAAAGGATATGAAATAATATAACTATATTTATTGAAATTATTTATTCATTTATAACAAAAGTTAAAATTTTATCACAAATTGAAATTTTGTTAGTTGAAATTTTTGTTATATAAAATTTTATCCAAGATCATTTTATTTTAGTAATTACGCAATATTCAGAATTTCTCAAAATCGTTGCAATACGTAAATTACACACTTTTTTTTATTTTTCATTCAATATTTCGCGACATTAACAAATACATGGAAACAGCTTATACCCTACCACGGATACAAGTTTAACGTTTTGTTAAGAAATAATTAATCATTTTGCTATGCTGAGTTTTTAATTTAATTATACGTAGATTGTTTTGGGTCACCCTGTATATTCTTTAGGCAAAATTTTAATTAAAAATATTATTTAAATTAAAGGTTAATTAAACTAAAGGTTAGATAATTAACAATAAAGTTAACTTATTTTTAAAGTAAAACATAGGTACAATAAAATAGCGAAGTGTAGATACTTGTCATCACTCTCTTAGTAATGAATTGAATATGTCTGTGTATGATTAATGATGATACCTTTAACCCGTTGGCGGAATTTTTTTTAATTCAGACGATAAAATATTTCACGTAAATTTTTATAATCAGTTAAATTTTATTTGTATTACTAACTTGCTTTAATTGCTTTTTCACAGAACAATTATCCGACTGGCAAAAAAATGTAAATAAAAAAAGCATTCCTACGATGACGGACCTTACTTGGCAAAAAAATAACGTGCAAAAATGTAAAATATTTATTTTATGAACGATAACCTTTTCTTTCAATTTGAATGCTTAAAAATTCACTAATTTTACAGGTTACAAGTCATGTGCGTAAAGAAAACAACTATTTATATTAACCGAATCTACTCCTTTAAAATATGCATGTATCCAATATATGGATACTTGTAAAAGTAAAATTAAAAATATTATATCATTTATGCATATTTTAATACAGTTTTGTAAAATTCTCTGAGAACAAGCAAAATGTCGAAACATTTATTTTAAATTATTTTAGTAACTTCAGACGAAACAAATTTATGTAAGATCACAAATATTAAATTACAAATTTGTAAAAGGGCAGAAATACAAAATTAATCATTTTCTTATCCGGGGTGAACGAAGAAGCGACAGAGTTTTCTTTATTGCTACAAAATGGTTCGTGCTCAAGTTCCAAATGCATGCTAGATTCTATGTGACTGAAGTTTCTAACGTTATTCTAACGAATATCAAAAATTTTTGAAAATTAAGAATAATGACCTAAAACACTTCGTAAGCGTTTATAAATATATACAAACGACTATTCTGTATGAGTTCCTCTAATTAACAGCCAATTTTGGTATGTCAACGAGAAAAAGGAAAAAGTTATGTAATGTGGCACGAGTACAATAACCGCAAATGAGGTTATAGGGCAAAAAAAGTACTTTGCCCCTGGTAATTGATACCTTTGACTATACCTACTGGTTCTATAGCATTTCGTATAATTGACAGCCAATTTTGGTTTGTCAACGGAAATAAGAAAAAAAGTTAGATATTGTAGTATGAGAATAGTCACCGGGCATGACGTTTGAAGGCCAAAAACCGCCCTTTGCCCCTCGTTATTGGTACTTTTGACTATAACTACATGTTCTGTATTATTTTGTCTAATTTACATCTAATTTTGGTTTGTCAACGAATAAGAGTAAAAAAGTTATATATTGTAGTATGAGAACAGTAAGTGGTCATGAAGTTTGGGGAACAAAAACCGCCCCTTGCCCCTCGTTATTGGTACTTTTGACAGTAACAACTTGTTTTATATTATTTCGTCTAATTTACAGCCAATTTTGGTTTGTCCACGGAAATAAGAAAAAAGTTAGATATTGTAGAATAAGAATAGTCACCGGTCATAACGTTTGAGGGCCAAAAACCGCCCATTGCCCCTCGTTATTGGTTTTTTTTTTTGAAAAATATTCACTTGGACGTTAGGTCGATTCAACGTAACCTTTTACGCTATGGTATATATATGTACATGTTCCTGATACATTTTTCGAAATTAAAAGTCAAAATTTTGAGTTTATTTATAATTAAAGACTTATTTAGATATTAAGAATACCTCCTTTGATATTCTGTGTTCCTGATACATTTTTCGAAATTAAAAGTCAAAATTTTGAGTTTATTCGTAATTTAAGAATACCTCCTTTGATATTCTGTGTTCCTGATACATTTTTCGAAATTAAAATTCAAATTTTGAGTTTATTTGTAATTTAAGAATACCTCCTTTGATATTCTGTGTTCCTAATATATTTTTGGAAATTAAAATTCAAAATTTTGAGTTTATTTATAATTTAAGACTTATTTAGATGCTAAGAATACCTCCTTTGATATTCCGTGTTCCTGATACATTTTTCGAAATTAAATTTTAAATTTTGAGTTTATTTGTAATTTAAGAATACCTCCTTTAACATTCTGTGTTCCTGATCCATTTTTCGAAATTAAAATTCAAAATTTGGTCTTGGTATTGGTCTTGTTGGTCTTGGTCTTGTTGATCTTGGTCTTGGTGGTCTTGGTCTTGTTGATCTTGGTCCTGGCCTGGGTCTTGTTGGTCTTGTTGGTCTTGTTGGTCTTGGTGTTGTTGGTCTTGGTCTTGGTGGTCTTGGTCTTGGGCTTGGTGTTGGTGCGTGCTCACCATGAGTCTTCTACCGCTGTCCTCTCCTGGGCTGGCGTTTGTAGCTTCCTGGACTGGCTTCCCCTTGACTGGTGCTCTTATTCGATGACAAACCAAAACTGGATGTAAATTAGTCAATATAATATAAAACACGTAGGTACAGTGAAAAGTACCAATAACGAGGGACAAATGATGGTTCTGTGCCCTTAAACGCCATGCTCGGTCACTGTAATCATACTACAATATCTAACTGTTTTTCTTATTTCCGTTGACAAACCAAAATTGGGTGTAAATTAGACTAAATAATATAAAACAAGTAGTTATAGTCAAAGGTACCAATAACGAGGGACAAAGGGCGGTTTTTGGCCCTCAAACGTCATGCCCGGTGACTATTCTCATACTACAATATCTAACTTTTTTTCTTATTTCCGTTGATAAACCATAATTGGATGTGAATTATACGAAGTGCTATAGAACCAGTAGGTATAGTCAAAGGTGTCAAGTGCCAGGGTCAAAGTACTTTTTTTTCCCTATAACCTCATTTCCGATTATTGTACCTGTGCCACATTACATAACTTTTTCCTTTTTCCCGTTGATATACCAAAATTGGCTGTTAATTAGAGGAACTCATACAGAATAGTCGTTTATATGTATTTATAAACGCTTACGATGTGTTTTTGGTCGTTATTCTTAATTTGCAAAATTTCGTGAAATTCGTTAGAATAACGTTAGAAACTTCAGTCACATTAAATTCTACCACTGTGAACAATAACAGAGTTATTACACGGGCCACTTCCTCAGGTCATGCTTCAGGGAGTAACCCTTCACAATGATGTAAAGAAATGAGATTCCATAATGTTACTTCAGAACTAAAACCAACCTTTAACAAATTATTAATTGTTAATTATAAAAAAAATAAAAATCCATGTAATAAAATTATTAATTTTTAACAGTAGTTCAATTTTTCTCTTCGTGTATTTCTTTAAATAATGTACTTATTACTTGCGTTAAAATATGATATATATTAAAAATCATGCATTATATTACAAAATAGCTAAAATATTTTTTCAAATAGGAAAGCATAAATGAGATCATGTTAACAAGTAATAATACAGCAAAATTTTGAATATAATATCTTACATAGAATCTTAACCGCACGTCTCAAATGTTGTATAAGATCTTGTATAAGATATTTTCAGTACGTCGGTATCTTTTGCCATTCAAGGCAAGCAACTCCAGCGGTGACTATTACTTTGATGGGTGACCGTCTTAAACTAATTTATCAAGATAGAATTACATTATGAGAATATAATTTTATTTAATATTTTATTAATATTTTTCTTGTATATAGTAATTGTATATTCATTCTCGATGCAAGAATAACTTTTTATATATTACGATAATCCTTGTTTGAAAGTAAAATAATATTTCGCATTACCTTTTTTTTCAGTGTAATAGCAACCTTTGGAAGCGTTGCCTTGCGTACCGTGTAAATGATACGTTTAAATTTTCACAGGATTCTTGCTTTGCTCTGTACTGCGAAAGCTATACATTAGCTCTCACAACTCTCACTTCTTTGTTATTAGAAGATATTGAAAATGTTGAACACAAATCTTATATGTTTTATTAGTTACTGAATATGTATCTGAGTATCTTTTTTTTAAATTTATATTTAAATATTTTTATATACATATCTCCGGACAGTTTAATGATATAAAAACTCTCCGATATAAAATAAAGATATAAAAAGTTTTAAAGGCATCAGAACATGAACTATTTACTAATACAATGTTGGTACTATAATTAATTAAAATCATTTGTTCAATTTCTATACATTTTGTTGCCTTTCATTAATTACGTGCAAAAAGTAGTTAGAAATAATAGAAATTCAATATTAGTGTGAAAATACTGTACAGCAATAAGAGTATAGTGTCAAAGGGTAGGAAATATGTTAATTATATAATATATCATAAATCATTAAAGTAGAAGAGAGTAACACTTACTGGAAGCATAATAATACTTTCTGAATAGTTATATAACTTCTTGAGTTGTTGACACATTTGTTATATTCCTGGATGCTGTCTGTACAGGTGTACAAACGTGATAATATAAATATTAATTACGATTAAATTATTTTCACCCAGATTCAGAATTAGTTTCTGAAACAGTTTATCAGTCATTATATTCTTACTAATAAGCTAACAAAGGGTCTAATTGTAGAACGATTACTAATCACTACTGGTCTGAAATTATGACTCTAGTTTTGTTCTAGACTTGGACTTGCATTGGTTTAAGAATATACAAATAGAAATGTTACAATTGGTAAGTTACTCGTTACCGCCATACCCAACTTGGGTTAACTGTCAATTTCTAAACGCATTTAATAATTTGTATAAACCACATGAAACATTAATCTACTCTAGTAGGAAGATATCGTACGATATCCCACAAATATTTCCAAATAATATCTTTATGTCCAATCGCGGAAATATCTGTGGAATATATCTAGGACATTTAATCTTCCAATAATATGCTAAGATTATTTCTGGGACTGGACATAAAGATATTATTTGAAAATGTTTGTGGGATATCGTACGATATTTCTTCCTATTAGGGTAAATAAAACAGTCTTATTCTTAAAATGCATATATCAGTAAACAATTTTTCAATTTTTTAAATTTGAAAATTATGATAAATTTTTACTAGAAATAAAATTACAATTAACTAAACAATTATCTAGTTAACTTGGGTAATAAATTCATTAAAAAATACTACTTAACTGATCAAGTAACAAGTTAAGTGGCACTTTTTTTTCACACACATTATTGCGAATATTAAAATTCACAAACATAAAACACTGACTTGCACGCTCATCAAATAAATTACACTAAACAATATAAATGTACTTGAAACGTAAAAACGTCTACCAAACCATTCTAGACTGTCTGGGGACATAATACACATTTTAAGCACGACCGTTCCTTGGGAAGACTGCATCCGATTCAGATGATAAACATAAAAATATTCCATTAAGTCATCAATTGCATTAAAAAATGGCCCAAAAAAATGATTGTTCTCGAAAAGACGACGGGCATTGCTATTGTTAGACGTATACCCTCATTAACGCGTCTCGCAGGCGGATCCTGAGAAAAAAGAAAAAAAAACTGACGAGCCGATGGACCGCTCGTATCGAAACGTAGAAGAATGGTGAGGAACAAAAAATTGTGGCCGCCTAGGTGCGTTGCCGAATGCGAAATATATTGGGAAAAGTCGATTTGCGAGTCAAAGTGACGTAGTGACATGCCCACGTTCTCCAATCGGTACGGTTTCACGTGTGGCAATACATTAAGGCTGGACCAATGGCCGACAAGTGGCACGAGGCAATCGACTGACCGAATGCAATAGAACAACAATCCGGGCGCACTTTAGCTTTTGCGAATTCCATCCTCATCTCTTGATTTCTCACTATTCAGAATGCAGTGTTCGATCGCGAAAGCCAGACATGTTTGCGCTTTTAGTTCGCGTGTGGTACGAACGTTTCTTTCCTACCGGCGTACAATTCGAGTCAAAACAAGCCTTTAACTCAGCCTAATTGTTCATTTAACTGTCGCTCATATATCTCGCCGTCATTCGTTAATTACACAAAATGTTTAACAATTATTTCACGCACCACTCTAATCGGGACTGGGGTATTGTTCGGTTATATCATCCAGGGTGAATCGCAAAAGTCAAAGCTCCGATTTTTATTATCGGAAGACGTGTTTTCCGTAATTCCCGGACATTTATTTCCATCCGTTCTTCTTTTATTTTCCTTAACATTATTATTATCACGAAATTGTTCTGTACAAGTGCCAGCCACTTTACATCTTTAACCGTGCGTATTTCCTCTCGCCTTGGGAACGTTCGTAAATTACTGACATTTAATTAATTTTATAGCTTTATTATTGAAACATTGTCGTTGTGGCGGTTCGTTATTTACAAACCGGAATATTGGTAATACGTTATACAGGTGTTTTGATAAATCCTCGCCAATGTTCCAAGTTAACACTCGAAGTTTATAGCTTTTTGAATAACTCAATTCCTGAACGCGAACATTAATGTCGCATGATGTAATGTTATTGATTCGGGTCTTTTATGAATCGAAAACATATTTCATTACTCAAAATAATTACTTCGAAGTATAATGTAAACAGTTTGAAAACGAAATAATAAACATATTTTCATGTTTAATAAAAACGAAAATCGTCTTATGTATACGATCAAGATTCATTTTGTGTAATTAATATGTTTCTTTTCTTTTTCACTTAAAGTTGTCGTTGCATTTATGATGGTCATAGTATTCACAATTCATTGCTATTTTAATGGTACCATTCAATCCTGTTTCTAAGTGAAATCGCGAGAGGCTTTTGTTGCTTAATTTTCGATCGATCATTTTAACAGTAATTACTGCTTAAATTATGGGGAAACGTGTTTACTTAATTTTAATTTTTTAGCGTGTTGGTGACGCTGTTCCGAGAGTCTTTGTGTGTCTTGCGTGAGTATCACCTATTAGAGTCAAATTATACGTTCGAAATATAAGTTCAGAGAATTAATATTATGAAATTTATTGGCAAATTCGTTCGGGACGTAATATTTTTGCTATTATTTGTACGACGTACTTTAAAGTAATCCATTAGTTAAAGTATGATTTGTATTATGCTTGACAATAATGTAACTTTTATATTCAGCTGAGTATATCAAACCATGCAAAAGAGGAGACCCCGAATTGGATAAATGTATCACTAATACGATTGACGGTCTTCGTACGAAGTTATCGGAAGGTATTCCTGAACTTGAGGCGCCTTCGATTGAACCGCTTACATTGAAACAAATACGTTTAGTTCGTGGACCGGCTGGAGCTCGTTTGGATGTTAATTTGACAAACTTGAAGGTAGTGTCAGGATTTATTACATGAATTACATTCATGAAGCTTGTAACATCCGAGGTTTTTTAATTTAAGCAGTTAATTATAAATTATTGCAATTTAATTAATTCTTGCATTCCCATTAAAAAAGACAAATTAATGAAGTATTATTTAACGAAATACTGTAAGTTGAAAAGTAAGTGTAAATAATTGTAAATTATATACATTTGATTAGACGTGTAAAAGATATTAACTGTTCAAGTTTATTATTAAATTTTTTATAAAATTTTACAACTTTTTTGCAATAAAAATTATTTACGGCAATGGATTATATTATTTTTTGCATCTGTTATGTTGATACAATTTATTTAGTATTTTTGTGAAATTAAAAAAATATATGTTCTTGCGATGATAAAATTTTATTTGTAAATAATTAAACATTCGTAGTTTACAATTAATTAAGGAATATTAATTGTTCTTTAATTAAATATGTTTTAAATAAAATAATATTAACAAAACAGTATTTCTAAATGTTATTTCAAGCTGCTTATTAACATATGTAAATATTCATACCTAACTTTTTGTGTTACGTTGAACAATTTCAACGGCTTAAGTAAATTTTAAAAAAGCAAATTTTATGAACAGATAATTATTATCATAGTGCGTGCCAACATAATGCAAACAGCTATAGTACGGCATTACAAATAAAATAGGCCGGTCACTTACCGTTTAAGTTATCCATAACTTTCATTGACAGCCTTGGATAACCAATCGTATGAATGCACGACCTAAAAAATGATTCAAAAGAAATTTTTTTTTAAAATACTCAGACGACAAAAAAATTTGGCTATAAAATATGAAAACTTGAACAGAGTAAAATGACAAATAATCTCCATTCATTATACGTTTTCAGTTAACACAAATCGAAATGTAATTTGTATTTGTGTTAAACAAAAAATTGCTCTTTGAACTGCACTTTTTAACCTTGAACTGAAGTAAAAACGTGAAACCTATTTATGATTATTAAATAAAATATTGTTTATTATTACAAATGTTTTATAATTAAGTAAAACATGTTCGTTGAAAAGTACGGTATAATAACGATTTAATATTAAAGTTTAAATCGTATCTTAACAGAAGAAAATAGGGCATTTATACGCATAAAATTACTCTAGTTCAATGATACGATAAGTATGAAATTACTTTTAGGTGTCTGGACCGTCCAGATTTGTGGTTAAAGATCTCAAAACCGACCTTAATGACAACGTTACTTTTACTTTCAAAGTGAGTTTTGATAAGCTGAATTTCAAAGGGGCATATCAAATAAATACAAGACTTTTAATTTTGAGATTAAGTGGTAGCGGTGACATCACTGGCAATTTTAGTAAGTTTGCGCTGAGTCATAATATTTGGTAGATGACATATTTGTGTTGTTATTTCCTTTGCTTCATTACATACCATCTTAATTGATAATTTACTTTACAAAATTATAAATACTAATTAATTGCTGACGTTTATTTTCATTGCATAAAATTGTGTTATGAATAATGTATAACATGCATGCTACGCCAATGCAGTTCATAATTAATGTTATCACGCGTTGCTTTCAGGGGATTACGATTCCGATGTCGTTTTGCGAGCTCATAAAGTATATAGGGATAACGACGTTTATTTGGATTTTGAACAAATGAAAATTAAAATTAAGATTGGTAGTTCCCACATACATTTGAGTAATTTGTTTGGTGGAGATCCTATTCTCGGTAAGTTTAAATTACATCTATCAAATATATGATAAATTAATTTCTAATACTTTCAAAATTTCAATTCATTTTTGGACTTTTTGACACCAAATAATTTTATTTGATTCTATAGAATTTCTTATACAAAACAAATTCTTAGTATACTTCTGTAATGCTTTTATTGCTTTATTTTTTATTGACTACACTAATTAATGTAATGTAAATCATTTATTACATATTTTTAAGTTTGTAATTTTTACGTGTACTTTTGTTTGAGAGTAAAGATTTAATTCGGGTTGAAATATGATTGTAATCTGGAATCTATGTCACTGTACCGGGTATCGATCAAGTATGCCACTTGATCACCACACCATTTCGACCTTTGTATAGCACTTGTTTTAACTTATTGGTATAATGACTTCGAAATCGAGATTCAATCGCACCGAAAGCAATATCATCATTTACAACGACGTCAAAGCTTGTGTAATAGTTGTCAAAAGTAATTTCTGTACGTGACATGTTTCATGACATCGAAGCTGGCTGGCTTCTTGAAGGTATTGAAATTGGTGTTTACATTATTGAAAATATCGAAACTAATACCCAGAATTGCTATCCTAGGAGTTCTCTCAAACACTTCCCATTCAATAAAAGGAATCATAAAATAATATTATAATTATTAGAGTTAATAATTTCTTGTCAATGCTAGCATTTATGGTTTGTAAAAATGAAATTTAACGTTTATAGTAATAAATTACAAAACGATATAAAACTATAAATCATTTAATGTATATTATTGCAGATAAGTAAAATGTAACAAAATAAATTTACTTATTATTACATACATAAAATTTAATTGCAAAAATTTCGAAAAATGTGTACATAATTTACACTGCACATACACTGCTGATGTGATTAAAAAGCATGTGCACTTTTTGTTTTAAAATCAAGTATTCAAATGCAGTGAACGGCGAATAGACGCACAATGCAAACGAGTTTTATGTAAATATTATAACCGCATTATGAAAAACATTTTAAAAAAAGAGATCAGGGAGATTCGTTCAATAATTATATTACGAGTTACTCCTCCAATAAGTGTAAGATTCTTGGATCTCAGACGGTCGTATATTGACGTCTAAAAGTCCAAATAAAATAAGGTGTTAATACTGTTTTTCATATTATTTTAAATGAGTTAAATTAATATTGATGATAATACCCGCAGAGTTTGTAATATAAAATCAATTTTTTATTATGCTTCATGAGAGCTTTGTTTAATTTAAAGTAACTTTTTGTTTCTTTGTTAAGATTTATTATAGTAGAATTCCACAAAAATATCCGTGAAATGTAAATAATTAATATTCATCACAAAACTACCATAAATATTCTATAAATGGAAATTTTCAAATGAAAAATATATCCATCAATGTTTTTTATAGTTGAACGATGCGTCCGCTTTTTGAGAAAATATTTTTTATTGTATTTATGTAGTTTTATACCTTTAACAAAATAATATTCTGTATATTGTTTACAATTTAGGTCCAGCTAGCAATGAGATTCTGAATGCTAACAGTGGCGTGTTCCTTGATGAAATAAGACCAGTATTGGAAACTTCACTTGCTGAACTTTTCACCGACGTTGCTAATAAGATTACTAGGTCATTTACATATGATGAATTATTTCCAATTTAATTTAAAATTTTACTCTACATTACATGAACACACTGCATTCTTACATTATTTAAATGCATTGTATGGATCATATCGACAAAGGAGAATATAGAATTGAAAAATCAAATTTGGAATATTGTTATAAATTTAATTAAAAACATGTTCATAAATTTCTTTTGATAAGTTAAATTTCAATCTATATTAAACTTTTAACTTCTACTTGTAACAAATACAAAATCGAAAAAAGCAACGAAATCTAAATCTTGTTAATACATGAAAAAAATATTCGCTTTGATAGATAAATGAGTTTATTTTTAACTAATTTAGTAAGAATATATTTTATTTGCAGAAGGACATACATATTAAATCAAATAAAATGAATATTTAAACGTTACAAAAACTGTATGGCTGATTCAACCATATCATTTTACAATATATTTGTAAAAAAATAATTTCGTAAAAATTACATTGTCTTTTCTGTAACAAAATTCTTTACGCACATTTTAGAAAGCATAATTCAAATATTTAGTTTCTTATCAAGGTTCGCGAGAGCTAACCAACGAGACAAGATGACGATGATGATGATAATGAAAAATTTTGATAATAAAGTGACGATGAACGTCGGTGATCGAGCGAACCTACTTTTTCGCTATAAATAATTTTAACAAAGTTAAAATTTAACGAATTTAACTTTTTTACTTTTACGTTACTTTTAACGAAGTTCATCGTTTCGTTGAAAAGTAGAGATATAATCATTTCTAATAATGGTTGATACAAATAATTATTTTATCTTTTTCTAACAAATACTTTGTATATGTTTAAATGATACAATACCGTCGTGAAAATTTTATACTATGGGAAAAACAATGAGGAAATTATAGGATTATCCATTTGTCTAACAACTAAACTTCAAATTGGATGTTGTAATGGATTTGACTGTATGAATTTTGCCTATGTAGTATTCCATAAATATTAATTAACATTTCACAAAAAATATAAAATTTTATAAAGAATATCTTATTTCAAGTCCTATTGTTTTTGCTATACTATATAATTTCCATCCGGGAAAGTTTTTTTATTTATTTCAAATACAAATTATAAAATATTTCTCAATAATATAAAGTATCATTTATGTTACAGTTTAACTAACATCACATATTATTCACATTTTATTACTTATAATTTATTTTTCTTAAAATATCACTAAGATTTATCACTTTCTACTTAATTTTTTCCGATATGATAATATTTTATTCACAAATTTGACTAAGTGATATTTCTATTGAAAATACATCAGCCAGTTCATCGTTAAAGACATATCATTTATATCATCAAGATTCATAAATTAACACATACTCAGATTTTTGAACAAAATTTCTTCATATATGTAAAAATGTATTTTAAATATAAAACGATATATTTAATTTTATATTAAATAAATTATAAACTGCCAATGAACACTGAAGAGTTGAGTAAAATGTTAAATTTAGATATTGATTTTATATAAATGCAGTCACACTGTAACTGAATGTATTGCAATATAAATAAACTTTTCTTTGTAACATGTATTATCGGTGTCTTTTATTTTACTTATTTGTAAAAGTTATCACTATAGTTAACAATATATAATTAATACTATAAAGTTTTATAACTACGGTAAAATATCATCTTTGGAGAGGGTAGCAAGTGCTCTGGCAACTAAGCCTTTCGCTACAGCTGCTGCAGTGTCATCAACTATTGGACTAGCAATATCCAAAACCAGTCTAGGATTTGAATTGAAGAAAGTCGTAACAGCATCAGCTGAAATGTGACGATTATTGTATAATTAAATTATGTAATTACTCAGACTAATTTATCTATTTTTAGTTTTCTGTTCTTCTAAATATTTATTTGTTTTCAGGTATATAAAATCATTACTGTAATGTTTTGGAGTACATCACTTAACCTCTGTTAAATCACAATATCCAAACTTAAATCAAATTTTAATGGAAAATTGATATATTTATATCAAAATTATAAAAACAAATTGACTTTATTTTTTGTTTATTTTTATTTTATTCAACATAATTATTTAACATATTAAATATATTTATGAAAAAATGCTTAAATTATACATACAAAATAAATGTAAAATATATCTTTCGATTTCCCAGAAGTATTACTTAAGATTGAATGAAGGAAGTTGGGAGAATTTTATGACCATTACTTTACGATTGGTATTGGTTTAAACTCAATTCGTGTCGTCAAACTTTCGATTGTTTTAACTTCTGAACACGTCTTCCTTTCGAGTAAATTTGTATGGTGTGGGGTAAAAAGAGTGATTTAGCTGGATTTAAAATGAAACTTTAGGCGCCATACTACTTTAATGAAATCTTTATTACAGTTAAGTCCACGAAAATATCTATAAAATATTATTTTTCACAGTAAATATACTTTTTATATACATTATAATTGATAAATCTATTTAATTTAAATAACTATAAGAAAAGTTTCAATAAACTTGAAAGCTAGTTACAATAACATTTGCAATTTTTATCGTTTAATGAATATTGTCTATGTTACTGTAGTTTAAATAAAAACTAAAAAATCACTATTTTAAAAATATATTGCAAATATATTTAAGGGAGTTTTAAATATCGTAAAATTATTTAATTAATTAAATTTCATTATGTTGATAATTTCAACATTTTGCGATCAAAGGCATAAATTTGTAATAAAAGAAACACGTTATGAAAATGTTCAAATCAAATGAAAAGAAATTTCAGTGTATCGAATTCACTTTTATATCTTTCATTTATAACGAGTTTTAAATATGCATAATGAATTCATACCTGCTAATGATTGTGATTGTGTTGTTGATCGTAATTTGATTTTTCCACCACCAACTTTGACCTTTATTAGTAAATCATCAATATCCACTCTTTTAACTCCTTTCTTATCTGTTACTTCTTTACCATTTCCTTGAATTTCAGTTTCAATTTCAGCTGCAAGAAGTAATTATAAATTAATATAAATTAGTTATCGAAACATAAAACAAATTAATTATTACTTTTAGAAGAATTCAGTTTGAGAAGAATCCTAACAAATATTATTCCAATAATAAATCATAAATATTGTTACAGATATTTAATTCTTAATGCAATATATTAGCAATAATTTAGTATCAACAGTACGGATGTTCACCTGCAGTTTGTAAACTTTATGCGATCAAAAACCTTTTGTGTGCAGTGGATAACGTTCAACTGTAACTTATGTTCAATTGAAATTTAAATTGTATCGAACAAGGCGAAATAGATAATAATACTATAAATGCCTCTTTCAGTACAAAGAAAGAATTAGATAAATAATCCTGATTGTAAGTGGTGTGTGGAGAAACGTAGAAAATTCTGGGTTACTTTCTACGTCAGTGGCATGGACTAATATAACATTAAAACAGAATATTAACTACTTAGAACTGAGGATATTATAGTTCAAAGTCTGAGATTAATTCTATCTACATGTATCTGCATTAAAAGCGTAATTGTCTTGGGATTCACTGATTTAATTTCAGCATTCTAAGGAGTCTTACATCTTAAGGTTTAACTAACTCTTATTATTCCATAGAACATATTTTTATGAGGCAAACATCGTATTTATATTTTAAAATTTAATGACACAATATGTTGTTCATTGATAGGAAAAGAAAACTTTATGCAAGTCTTGAGAAGTGGCAATTTTTCTTGCAATCTAATGATGTTTGACCGAACCATATATTTTCTATGCAAAATACACCATGTAGTATATTATAGTTATCTGTTAACTAGATAATGATAATAATTTAATTAATTACGAAATATTTAATTAATCTCCTAGATATACTGTCTTATATAAATAATGTATATTGCTTGCAAGGTACATCTTATTATTACTACTAATAGACAGTTTTGATGGAGTCGGAAATTCGCCTCCTGTTTTCCTCTGAAAGTGCTATTATACTAATAATTATTACGCGCATACAGGTATTTGTAGAAATAACATCTGTTACATACTGAAGTTTCCTTTGAAGCTGCCAACGCCAATGAGAGGCAACAGCAGGAGTCTTCCTTGAACGTCGTAATCACCGGCAACTTCAAGACGCGGGAACAAAACCTTCAGAGTCACAGACAAATCCTTTGGACTGGCGCGAATATCTTCAATCACATAATTTGAGCCTCCGTAAACTTGCACGTTACGCATGTTTGCTTTAACTTTCAGCGAGTCTAGTGTTCTGTCAATGAACAGCGCGGGAATTCGGAACGGGTCTAACGCAGGTAAATTTAATGCCCGCGCTCCTTTGGCTAAATGCGGTGTAATTAATTTGACCTGCTTTAAAACACACGCATTGTATTGATTCAGCGATAAATTTGTTGCACAAGGTTGCACGTCATCAGCTGCAAAATTCAACATTTTATCATTTCCAATTTTCCGTTCACATTCAATTGCAAAAAGATTTGTTTTTTATTACAAAAAGTTACCGTTCACAACAAGCTGAGCACTTGAAAAGTTTTTTTTTTAATATTTTGCAAAATAACAACTTTATTTTATAGTGCTTTAATGTTCGACGAAGCTATAAAACAACTAGAGTTATTAGGGAAAGAGCGATATTGTGCAGTTAATGTGACCGCTTGTATACCGCAGCACATTTTTTGTGTCATACTTGCAAAAATCGAAAGTAAGCTGGCAAGAAGTGACAATACAACGAGCATTTTAGATCTCTTGTAAAATTTACATTATTTTACAGCAATACAGTTTATGTTAAAAGTTTTGTATATAAATATTCCTAAAAATAGTGGAAATTTTCAAATTTTAAGGATCTCTCTCCAAAAATTATATCGTATCACTGTTTCCATTGAATTTACCTTATTTATATTTAATAAACTTTATTATTTTAATGAAAGATTTCAGACTTTCTAAGGCATTCAAACGTTTACAAAATAAATACTTCACAAATTTAATCTTAATAATTTTTAATAGCAAATTGAATTACATTTATATGAAATCATTCAAGGTTTGGACTTCAAAATTATATTTTCATTACAAATTTATACCTAAAAAATACTGCTATTTGTTTGTTTGTTTGTTTTATAAAGAAAACAATTAAAAAAATAACCGTAGTTCATATGATTTAATGTAAACGTATTAGACTGTAAAACACTTTGACTTTCCATCTTTAATATTTCATGAATGATTATACTTTTGCTTGAGCAATGGTACTTATGAGCAATCTACAAGTGTTCATTGACTGAAATAATTATTGCACATTAGATTAAACTAATGAACTGGTTCTTGTAATACTGAAGCATTGAGAAACACGAGTACAGAATGCAATTTGTTAGCAGTGTCCTGTTTACATTCAAAAGTACTCTACGTTTTTCGTTATTATTCAACCAAAAGTAATACCACTAATTAATCCAATGACGATTATATTGCATGATTAAGTCATATCGACGATAAGCAGAGTTGCAGGGAATATATTTATGTAAGTGAAAGATGCAATTTCCAAGCTGAACTATTTGTTTGTTTGTTTGTTTTATAAAGATAACAATTACTCCTTAAATAAGTGAAACGTTTCAGAAACGTTGGTATATTGTTACGAAATAATCCTGATACATTGCAGTAATCTTACCACAAGAGGAAAATGTTAATTAATAAAGTTACAAGCATGATTCATTTGAACTTTACTTTTATGGCTTTATGACTTTGTCATAAATCTTTCTTTTTTATAAAATAAAATATTTCCTTTTAAAAACAATGTCACATTCTACACAACTTTTTTTATCATTAAAAATATATTAAATCTGGCATTTGTAATTATTTTTTCACATTAAAGATGAAAGCAAAAAAAACTCTTATGGCGAAGAGTACCGAAAATAGGGGAAATTGCAGATATGTTTCAATTTACATAAATATACAAGAAATTAATCACTTATAATTGCGGTTAAAGTGAAATATTTGAATTTTATTATGTTATTATTACACATGATTTTATGCCTTCTGACATAAGAAATTATGTGATGATTATAAGCGCGCAATCTTTAATAAAGTAATAATTGGAAAATGTACTTACGTAATGTTGAGGCCCTAATAATTGATGTTCCAATTAACGATAAGAAAGACAGTATTAAAATCCGAAACATTCTGATTGATCACTTAATATCTACTATTACAATTAGCGAGAGCTATATTGAAAACGAATGTAATGGTCCTGTCGCGGTGGTATATATATATATGTATATATAAAATGCACTTTCTCCGGTACCCCACTCTGTGCATCAGGCAAATTTATCACGGTAGAAAGATTCCTTTTAATTCTGTCAGGGCCGTATCTATACAAACAACACGTTAATCGCGGATGCCACCGACATTATAATTCTTTCCACCTTTTGCAATACGTTTATTTTTCGAAAAGAAGAGTTTGCGCAGCTTGGGCGGAACTCCAATGAAATCACGCCGACTACAAAAAACGCGTGATTTCATTGGTGTTTACAAAAATGAGCTGAGTTTTAATTTACGAAACTCGTAGCTGTTATGTAATGCAATTATTTGAAACATTATATTAAGAAATTATATTAAGAAATTATGATTTTCGCACCGTGAAAATCTTATATGAAATTTTACTATTAATCATCTTTACATGTTTCACATTTTTTTATCAGATTGAAGATGTAAGTTGAAATTAATCAATTTCACTGTGCAAAGTACCGAATTAAAAAATTTAATTTGCTTAACACAATAAAGTTTTCTTCTTTTAACATTTATTTTACTATTATTCATAAGAGTGTTTAAAGACCAATAATTTATTAAAAAGAATATCGATATTACTGGTAAATTTTATGTACTTTAAAAATATGAATATAAATATAAATGTACTTCATGTTTACTAAACACTCATAATTATTGATTATGTGCGAAAGAAAAATATATGAAAGAGAGAAAAAAATGATATACTTTCTTAGGTTAATTTAATACAATTTCTAAATACTGACATAAGTTGATCTTAGAGATATTTATATATATTATGTGTATAAATAAACATATGAAGAATTGTGTCCCCATTGCACTAAAGTGAATAAATTTTAGTGACCTAATGCAACATTGCTCAACCATAAGAAGTACAATCATCGCTTCGAAACATAACACTTGGTAACCATTATCGGCAATCAATTATTCTTGGTGAATTATATATCAATAAAACTTTTTAACAAAAGAAGAAACAATGTTTTTCTCTATTGTTAATTTTATTCGTAAGGCTTTCATACATTTAAAGTATAATAACTTAAGATACTCAAAGGGTTTTTATATTCGAGAAAAGTAAATCTATATTATAATAAATGCTATATAATTGTAAGTATTATAATATGATTTTACCTAATTGTTATTACTTTTTCCATGTATTTCTTTAAATATATGTAACTGAGCCTGTACCTTCATATAACTAACTTATAAAGTATTCTTAGATTTATACGTCGAAAATTAATATGTATAGAACACAATCAGTATGTGTTTGTTTGTTTATTTATTGCAAAATATGCACAACAGTCTATATTTGATAACATTTCCATATTTTTACAAATTTGTACTTTTTCATTAATTATTTCTTAAATCATATGAATTTCTATCTAATTATACTACTTTAAAGTGCATTTCGATATAGTATCATTTTGAAAATAAATTATAATTGAAGTTGTCAATTTAATAATTAATCAACTTTGTGATTGAATCTGATTATATTAAATTTAATTTTGTTACATTTTATGTAAGTTTCCCCAAAATACCGGAAATAAATTAATACAACTTATTGAATTAATGTTCAAATTATTATTTAATTTTAATCAAGTTTTATTATAATTGAAAATTAAAGGTGTTTTTCATCCTTATGCAATCCGTAATTTTTCGCATTCTTTCTTATAGTTTGAGTATAATTATGTATTACGTAAATAACATAAAAGTATAATAAAAATTTATTATAATCATTATCATGTTTTACTCTTACGAGTAATGTCAATGTATAAAGAAGTATAGTATTAACTTCAATTATCATTTCTATAATGTTTTCAAACATAGAATGTGATGAACATACATATTGTTGTAGACAAAGGGCTATTTCACCCAGTTTATTTCATTTATAAAATCCTAATATCATTTTAAGTTCGGAATTTTATATTTATAAACGCAAAAAGAACACTACGTTAATTCGAATTAAATTTAAATTGTACATAGCTGCAAATACCCAAAATGAATTTGGGTTAACGTTCTGTTAAAACAACTAATTAATATTAAATAAAATATGTTAAACATATAGTCGAATGCAGTATAAATACACTAAAAAATTAAATTATTTTAATAACTTTACACACATATTTTAATACACTCTTAATACACTCTTAAATCATTTTTTACATGTATTAAATTTACACTTTATTTGCAATGAATCAGATGTATTTCAAAATTTATTTTAAGATATTTTAAATAAAAAATTTCAGATCTAAATTAAGCTTAGATAAAATTGATATGACTCCAAAAGACACTTACCATACGAACTAGATTTTCTGTGTCCAGGACGGAGATGTCACATGTCAAATGAATATTTTTAAGAGTGTACCTTAATGCATTCTATTTTTGATTTCCACAGAATATTTATTGTTTTGTTAGTAGAATGAAAATATAAATAAATAAGTATAATATAATAAATGCATATAAAAATAGTCAAATGTTTCGAGATTACATAATATAAATAATAAAAAAATATATTCTATATTAAGCTTTTAAAGCCCAGAGTAAAATTTATACAAGTTCTGTTTTCTAGCGACTAATGTCAACAGTTTTTCACCCTGCAATAAGATTAAAATTATGTTTTATAATTTTGAAAATTTAAGGATTATATTAAAAATTGTTAAGACAAATGTTCTAACTTATATAACTTATACAATTTAACTTAATTCTTTATCAGACTGAAAAGATGATATATAAATAGAAAAAAGTGTAACATTTAAAATTGTCGTTGCAAAGCCACCTGAGCGTTAAAAGGTTAATATATCCTTTCGTACACATAGTTACGCACTTCCTTTTGGCAAACTTTTATACATTTTGTAAACACTCGCATCCGCGATTTTCTCACTAAGAGCCTTCGTCGCTAAGTCATCAGCTATCATAGCAGCTACTGCCTCAGCAGCCATTGAGCCTGTGAAAGGAAGCATCGTAAGTAAAAGACATTGATCGCGTGCAATAAATGTTACAGGTTTAATAATGAATTACGATCTTATTAACTTTGAAATTTATACGAAGTAAATGAAGTAAATGATTACACTGTTTATAAAAACAACTACGCTTTAAATCGCGTAAGAATTACTTATGTTTTTATCAATGAATATTGATATTAATTACTAAGTGCATTATTTAACCTACAATGTATCTCAGCTCTGCATAATTATTCTATTACTTACACCAGTTGTGTCTGGCAGTTGTAAAAAAAATGAGTCCTGCTAATAAATGAGAAAAAATAACAGCAATAATGACCATATGCATAGTTAATTTTCGTGAATGCTAGGTAATTCCAGTTACCCAAATTTTAGTTAAAATAACCGTAGTTCATATGATTTAATGTAAACGTATTAGACTGTAAAACACTTTGACTTTCCATCTTTAATATTTCATGAATGATTATACTTTTGCTTGAGCAATGGTACTTATGAGCAATCTACAAGTGTTCATTGACTGAAATAATTATTGCACATTAGATTAAACTAATGAACTGGTTCTTGTAATACTGAAGCATTGAGAAACACGAGTACAGAATGCAATTTGTTAGCAGTGTCCTGTTTACATTCAAAAGTACTCTACGTTTTTCGTTATTATTCAACCAAAAGTAATACCACTAATTAATCCAATGACGATTATATTGCATGATTAAGTCATATCGACGATAAGCAGAGTTGCAGGGAATATATTTATGTAAGTGAAAGATGCA
>JABFPN010001323.1:0-30447 GCA_022817305.1 Leptoteleia sp. ZL-2020 | reverse complement strand
AAACAAATGTTTGATTCAATGAATTTTTGATGATATGGTTTTTGAGAATTTGCTTCATAGATCAAACAGATTTTTGATAAAATGAGCCTTTTGATTAAATAATTTTTTGATAAATTGAGCGCACCCCGCCTTCGGCAGCCCTCGGTTCCGTCTCGTGCGTTCACTTCACCAGCGGGAGCAAAATCGCATTTTCCTCCCTTAGTGCATAATGTACTATTAATATAACTTTTTTCTCAGTGTAATGTTTCAATGAACACTGTAAATACTTTTCCGTTACAAACAACGGAAATTACTTTCTAAGTAATTAAACATTTTTCCTCTTGAGAAAATACACATTTCTGAATTCAAGGAACACTTGAAATTTTGTTATACATGCGTTAAAATTGATCATTTAGAAACCTTCGCATCTGCACGCTAATCGTTGTTGAAAATGCCAGATTTTTTTAAACATCGTGTGTCCAAGGAGCAACAAAAATAACGACACGCCGAGACGTCGCGGTGAAGAGCGAATGATTAGGTAATAGGTATGCGATTTAATTGAGTGCAACGTACTCGTCCGATCGGTCAACGAGTACGTCGCCAAATAAATATATTTATCATGATACGTACGCGCGTTACGCGCGCGCTTATTAAATTCATAAAGGCCAATGATTAAGTCTAATCGTCGGCTTTTTGCGCTATCTGCTTTCCCCTCGTGTCACGCCTTATCTACGCACTTTCCTCCCAGGCTAAATTCGCTTTGAAAATTGACACTTCCGAGCTCTCGACGGACGGCATTCCGAGCACGATCGTCGAAATTGCATTGAATGTTTAGTTGCTGCTTTATTTTGTCTCAAAATCCACGGATGATATAGTGAAGTCGGAAAAACAAATCGCCCTTTGATTTCGTATACCTAATATAAAAACTGATGATTTTAATTGTTATGATGGAAACCATAAAATGATCATCCAAATTGAAACATTTATCATATCTGGACATATATATTTTTTTTAATAGATACATAGCCATGTATGGATATACATAGTCGATATATGGTAATAACTGATCTAATATTCTAGCCATCAATTATTACCATATATATGTCCATATATGTTTCATTTTTACTAGTGGAATAAACATAAAAAACAATTAAATGAAGAATCAAAAATAATACTTCATAAAAATATCCGATCCAAATTAACATTAACATTCTTAACTATAAAAAACAAACTTCTTCAGAACGATAATGAATTCTTTGTTTTCGTATAAAAAATACGAGCGATTAAAATTCATATGTTAATTTAAGACGCAACGCTATCTCATCGGAAATATATGTAAAGCGCACTTCTACATTTAACTAAAGAGCAGTATCAACCGCACGTCACTTTCTAATCAATTTAATAAGTGACTTTACAATGAGCACATTCGTGAAATACTTTATCCACCTTGGCCTGACATTTCGATTTATTTGACCACGAAAAAGATTGATAATCTGTGAAAGCCGTGGTCAGATAATTCGAGAACACAAATCGATCACCTTTCGTTTCCCCGCGCCGCCGGTCGTGAATTAGAAGCATCTTATCGTCGAGCATTTCTTATGAGTTTAGAAGCTTTGTTTAATCTCGCTGAGCCTCGAGGACAAATTAACTTGCGCGCATGATATTCTCAATGTTTACGTCATTCGGTTAGTTTAGAGCTGTTAGATCTGTTTATGGCAATGCGGAGTGGGAAAATTGTTGAAAGACACTTTTGTGTCTAATTGCGAGAGCTATACTAATTCAATTAAACTAAGTGCGCGATAAGTACGCCAACATAAAAAAAATATAAACCAAAGTTATTACAAATTACTTCCCGGAGAAAGAAAAATTACTATAAATTTTATTCAATTTTTGTTATTACTTATTTTAGTGTTCATTAAACATTTATATTTATATATAAAAAAATGTTTATTATTATTTTATTTTCTATGAAGCTATTAAAATTATCAATAAGAAACATTGATCAACTGGTATTAAAATATAATCGTAACGTTGAGATATGTAAATTCGTCGCAGGTGTGAACTATTTCCAGGCGAATGAAATTTATATTAGGTCGATAATATCGAACGTCTCGTCCGGTTGTATTTTTAACCGACACTAGTTTTTCCGGATACAGGAAAAAAAAAAAAACCCCTCGGCAACCATGTTTCAAGCATTAATATAATTAAGAGTACGCTTCCACTAAATTAACTTCACCCAAAGATCAAGCAAAAAAAACCCCAATTTCCTTTCCTGTTTCTCATTAGCCCGAACGAAACCAAAGATAATTTTGTTTTACACCCCATACAAGGCGTCGAAAAAAGAAGCTTAGATAAGAATACCTTGTACCTTGCGACTGTAAAACCCGAGGAATGAAACGCATCAATTTTTATGATTCATTTATTGGGCAGGTTGCTCGGAAAATGATCGAGGCATCCTGGAAAAACAGTTCCCCCAGCTTTATTGTACTTCGGAACTTCTCCAACTACGTGATACTTTGCGTAAAACTTTTCATTGATGTAACTTTTTTTACGCAACTTTTTATGAACAATATTCGACCGGTTATTGTGAATCGTTACACCGAAGATTGCAGTTCCTTTACATAAATTCCAAATGAAAACGCAATAAAAGTATAACAATTTTTGTTTCTTTCGTTTCGACAAATGGGAATCGCGTTCATTTTCAATGAGAGCGCGTTTGCATGCGAAAAAGTAAAACAATTACGGACCGATAAATGGGGACGACAAATTAAATAAAATTGAGAGACAAAATTGGGACTGAAAAAAGTGCCGAAAAATATAATACGTGAACCGACACTTAACTTTCACGACAACTTTTCCCACGTGAATGAAAATCAAATGATTCGGATAAATTCAAATTTCATTTCGAGATAATATGATGTCACTTCCCTAGTAAAAATGAAACATATATGGTCCATATATGGTTCATATATGTTTTAGCAATTTTATATAAGGTAATAAAAAATTCATATTTGGACCTACATGTTTTTCCTTAATCCCTATATGGGCATATATGAATTTTTTATTTCCTTATATGAAATTGTTAAAACATGTATGGACTATATATGTTTTATTTTTACTAAAGTTGTACGTGGTATATGTTCGGACATATTGTCCGATATATATATAGCCACATATCTACTGTACGTGTATTCTTAATATATGACGATATTTTTCCTGAATATATGACGTAATTTTTTTTTATGTAAATCTCGCTAAAAGCTGTATTTCACTCAACTCTCAAATAATACAATAACTCAGGGGCATCCGACGGAAAAATGGTTTAACGAACGACACTAGCCATGGAAAGTTCGAGTCACGAACTTTCCGTCGACATGCTTGATAATTGACGTACGCGAGCGAAATAAATTGAGACGAAAATGATCCGCGATGTCCATCTTTGCACCAATTTGCAAAAATTTTGCGAAATTGATTTTGCCGAACGAGCAGCCACAGCAAACACACAAAGCGCATTCCGCGCTTTCCTTTCATTGAACTTGATATTTCAATAAAGTCATAGAATCATTAATTATTCGTGCTCGGAAATGTCACCGCGGGATTTATGGTCGCGGTTATTCCTTTTTTTTTTCATTAAGAACTGGCTAAAGCTGGACCTTAACTGATCGACTTGAAAGTTAGTTAGTTAAGATTCGTGTTCGCAGGAGAGGAAAAAATTGCTGTACAATGAAAAGTCATTGAGACTATTTTGCAACAGTTTTGGCGAGAAAAGCCGACCGTACAAATTGCGCTTGCTTTATAAATAATCAGTACGACCAGTCGCAGAAACGGTCGAGTCTTATGAATGAAACTTCTAAATGTTTTATCTCGTTTTATTCACTCCGGCAAAATATCTGCTCGAGTATTGCATTTTCTGATAATATTTAATAAGATTGGTAGTAGGATTCGGAGAAAAAGATGTATGTGTATATATATATACATATGTAATGGCATTATACTGGTAGTTTCATTGTAAAGAGAAATTAGGTTAATAAAAAAACTAGTTAACAAAAGTAAATGAAAACTAATGAAATTAGTAAAGTAGTTATATTACTAAAATACCAAACTGAGAGAACAGCAATAAAAATATTAAACATTACAACGCGAAATATCACTAATTATTAATATTATACTATTATTAATCGTAAAAGTGCATTTTAACAACTTTTAACTGAAATTTACTATATGATTATTACATTTTGCTATTATTATTAGTAAACATGTTTTCTTCTCCAATATATCATGATATTAATATTAAGAATAATACTTTACGACAGTGACTTTTTCTCAGTGCAGTCTTCAAAGTCGAAACCTAATCGGCAAATTACATAACTAATTATTTCTCGTCTTCGGCATCTTTCTCTTCAGCCGACGCGATGAGCGTCACGCCAAAGAGTGAAAATAAACATTTCCGCGTCTGTTCCAGTCACTAAACCATAGATCCCCACAATCCGATAGTATTAAATTATATATATATATATATATATATATATATATATATAATAATCAGCATGAAACCGATGAGCGTCAACAACAGCCGAATAAAGAAATCCTTATTCGGTTCTCACAGTCCCAAAACATCGGCGCAGCTCTGCTTAGCCAAGCCCGAAAGAGACGCAGGTACCTGGCCGGCCTGTACCCTCGCTTTTCCAGCAGAACAACAGGTGACTGAAAAACTGACCGGTCACACTCATTCACACGGTCAGGGTCTCTCAACTTTCTTCGGAAACACATGCGCGGTCCCATCGTGCAACAATTACGAGGAAATTGAGTTGTAAAACTGTCGGAAAACCAAAGTTACTGTTTTGAAATGGATCGAATTAGACAGAAGCGCGGCAATTGCCGAAGGAAGTTTATAAAAAGAAAAATTTTCATTGGTGTTGATCTTATTTAATTACTTTGAAAGGATGAGTGTTAAAAAAGGGAAGGAATAAATAACAACTGGGAAAATGGAAAGTAGGAAAAGGGTGAAATTGTCTATTTTAACTATAATGTTTTCTCGGGTTCTAATTGGTTACACTGAGAAAAATATGGCAGAAAAAATTACTGTTCTTAACTGTATTTCAGATGTATATCCGTCTTTCAGTAAAAATTACTGGTTTTTAAGAACAAAGAAACTAGTTTTAAATATTACATTTATAAATAAAACAGAAAATTTTCCTTTTAAGAAATTGTAATTTTTACTGATAGGCGGATAAACATCTGAAACACAGTTAAAAACAGTAATTTTTTCTGTCCAAATTTTCTTAGTGTACGAAAAAAGTGATGACATTCTTCAAGAAATGTAGCATCCACGTCAAAAATGAAGATATAATCAAAAAGGAAGATATGAAGTCCGAGAGAAGTCGCCTTGAGTAACAAGATCGAACACCACAAATAAAACCGAATATTACCGCTTGATATCTAAAACTGATCAAGACCAAAACTCGGCCATACGGGGTCCATATTTCGAATTAATTTCACCTCCATCCAGCCGTAATGCTCCGAGCTTAGCCTGTATCCGGTGTCAAAACGAGTGTCTTCCTCAACGGAGCGGCATTGTTCCAGGATTTTCAAACGGGACCATCGTGATTTGAAAGCGAGAAGATAAAGGTTAAAGGATTCGCGGAGTAATAAACTGATCGAACCAACTGTAAATCGATGCCCGGGAAAAAGAAGAAGCATACAAAATTCTATCCGATTTCACTCGTTTACTGTGCTAAATCTAATCAAAAAAATTTAATATTGAAGCATCCCCAACAAAAATGAGACCGGCCGTGCCGATGTTGATCTTGTCGAGGTGGTGCCTGATCGGGCTCCGATCGTGGATCTTGGATGCCCGGCCTGGACCCTATTTCAGTCCGGTTTCAAATTTTAATATAGATTATTACTAATCACACCCGACAAAATTTAACCTGACTAGATGTAAAAAGTTGCTATCTTCGATTCGCCAAAAATACAATTGTCAAAAATGGTTGACTCGGTGACCTCGAGGACCATCTGATGTATTCCAAATGGAATGAAGGTATAAAAGCACTCCCAAAAGGAGGGGGAGGTGGGGTAGGTTAAATTGTGTAACGGACTTTATCGTACCATCCGCATCCCAAGCGAGGAGAAAAAAAAGGCTTGCAAGGCACACACACTCACCAACGACAGAGAGCGACAGGTTCTGGTTGGAGGATGATCCGGAAATTTTGTCAGGCGGCGCCATGCCGGGGCACGAAGTAAACGCGGAACAAGATCGGAACAGGATCGAAACAAGATCGGCACTGAGTCGCACTGAGTTAGGCGGCGTTTTTGGTCGTGGCAGCCCGTGGTTTCGGGGCCGCCGAGCGGGATCGCGTCATCGCCGGCCGAGCGTACCTCGATCGGTCCCGGGGACTAAGTGCTCGGCTGAGCATCGGCGCGTCTACGCGATTGCCGTGGCACTGATCGTGAGAGCGAGGGGGGATCGCGGTTCGCCGCTCGCCGAGACAGCCGATTGGCGGCCGACTGGCCAAGTGTCTGTGCGAGCGGCTCGACGCGGCTCGACTCGACTCAGCTTCGCCTGGCCGAGCGCGCCTTCTTTCTCTCGCACGCCACGCAAATGCGAATCATTCGATGGGAAAAAAAGCGAGCGGCCGTCCCCGCGTGCCCTTCGCGACGCACGACCTTTTTTGCGCCAGCCCGAAGCCGACTCGAGGAAAAAATCGACAATGGTCGGCGCGGGAAAAAGGGGCAACCAGCGCCCCGCCACGGATTCCGAACGACGGCGCGCTGTAAAAATGCGATACATTGTCCGCGAGTCTCCGGCTTGACCCCGAAATTCGCCGAAAAATCGACGCTCGTCTTTTTGCCCAGCCGAGGAACCTTCTCGGGCGATCCGTCAAATCGCCCTGGCGCATTCGCGGTTGTTTCATTAGAGCGGACCGTTGTGATTACGACAAAACTAGTTAGTACGCCGAGTGAAAAATGTTAAGAAAATTGACATTTGAGGACACGGTGGGCAATGTTACGAAAAGTAGAATCAAAAATTATTTTATGAATATATGTGATAATTTTTTATTGTAATTTTTTGACTCTGTCCATTATATCCTCAAAATACAAAAAACAGATTGAATTTTCTTTCAAATATTTTTCTCTCAGTGTAATAAATAACAATTGTGCTTTGAGAAAAAATTCAAAGATAATATTACTGTTTATACATTTTTATTCTTTCTTTCAAATTGATGTCGATCCGTAAGTCAAAATTATGCGTGAACGTGTTTAAGAGGGTTATTTTTCTTTTTAAGCATTGTAATTTTTATTAAGAAACTGACGTAAATTGGCGTTAAAAATAGTAATATTAACCGTGTCTTTTTCTTCCCCATCTATCCCAATTGTAATGTACTTAAACGTTTGAATAACGATCATTTATACACAAAACGTTTTAAAGTAAGGAAACGTAATGTCACCTAAATTTAATACTGTGAATATGTAATATGCTTCATTAAATTACATTTTTCTCGTTTAAGCTGTACACTGAAATTATTCCGTTAAAACGGATAAAGATATACATTGTATGACTTCAAGACGATCTTAATCTGAACAACGCAAATTTGACGTATTAATAACAACCAAGTCGAAAGCAGCGTGGTCCGAATTGTTAATTATGCAAATCCATAGATAATTATACAGAATCACACGTGAGTTGTAAATTTAAAAGAAAAATACACTCGTACAATTGGTTGTTGTACGTACAACAAAATATGTTGTAACATTCGCAAAGCGTTAACATTAAATAAATGATCTTCTGTACTCTTCGTATCGTCAGTTGAATGAAATGATTGGAAACATTTACAAGGACAATAATTAACTTGACGATCTTAACGCAAAAGTATACAATGTGTACTTATCTATCCGTAATTAACATTAAAATCGAGCCATATATTATTTATAAATTATCAACTAAAAGATTAATCTGAATTTGCATTTTTATTTCTTTTTTGTTAGCATGTTATTAGCTCATTTTATAAAACATCAGTAAAAATATTTCATTTTACATTCGTATCAGTTTACAAAAAGGAATTATTGTTATATATATATATATATATATATATATATATATCATAAAATTGTTATGATATAAATATTGCCGAGTATCTGGTTTATATTAAATAAGAGACAATTTCCAGTAACTTTTGAAAGGATGTTGTAGTACGAGGGATTTGATGATGTTTGGTATTGGGTCACCGGGGTATGACATAATATGAGAAGAGACGATCGAATTTTGCCGGTCCGTTAACACGGATAGGCGTGTGAAAATTATGAGCTTCGGGGATTGACTTTTCTTGGAAGGTGCTTGCCTTTATATTAGGTTATACGTTAAACTGATTATTTACTGGAGCAAAGTCAACTGGTATCAAATTTAAAATGAAATCTTAAATCTCGTTGTCGAAACTAAACATCAATTTTCTCCATTCTCGTTAATTTCTACAACAATAATTTATTATCAATACGAGACACCCCTAATCGAAAAATAAAAAATAAACATGAAAAACACGTATTAAAAAATAATTTAATAAACGAATCGTCGTGTGCAAACAAATAGAGTAAACAAATTAAGAAGAGGGGAAGGATAAAAAGTGAATTCTCAAGCTCGCAAAACTTAATTATCCAACTTCACTTAACCCGCAAAAACTCTTTCAATTAACCATTCCGAAACGAACAATACATCATACCACTGAGAAAAATTTCGCTCATTCATTTCTTATCCTTATAAAATCACTCTTTCGCCCGGGGGGCAAAAAGGCTACGTAGAGTACGAATATCGGCGAGTATTAATTCCCCGGCTGTACAAAGTAACGTCCACCGTTAACTTTGCATGCGAGCATGACATCATAAAACGCCGCGCGTAAAGCTTTTTAATACACGGCAGATAAATGTTTAGTAGGGTAACGGGTTGAATGAGTTGTTGGCATTCTTACGTTATAATTGGTCTCCGTCTGCGCGAGGGACGTTTCGGTCAGAAGAGTAAGGCGTGTGGACAAACCGAAGGCAATCGTTGGGGATATCGTCTGCTCGTAGAGTAGACTAGCAAACCGCGTTCCACGCTCCGCAGACCGCGCGTTTAATTAATATGTAGAACAAATTGTGCAAATAAACCGAGTAAGAGGTGTTTGACTGGGAAAACGCGCTGTCGAAAAATCAATCATAACAAGTGTTTCGTGCGAGCAAAGGCGTACATTCGCACGTTGGCAGACTTTGATGCCGTTTGTTATCAATCCTTACATCTCCATTAACTTTATTGCGTTCACTTGTTACGTTGTGCGTTCTACGTTACGCGCTCTGCTGATGTTATTGATCTAATTTCGTTTATTATTCGCCGTTCATTTAAATTTCAATCGTATATCACTAAGACGAATACGCTCCGATTTTGTGTGGTAAATTCGCGGATTTTTGGAGCATGTAATCCGCACTTTGTATACCTTTTATATTTATATTTCGCATTTATTTCATGTAAATATATTTAAATTAAACGGATAATTAATATACGTATGCATCGAATGACTTTTTAAATACATTTGAATTGCAAAATATTTATTAAGCGGAAAGAAATGGAGAGGATTTGAAATCATGACCTGACCGTTGGAAAATTAAACCTGTAAATCAGCGTTATGAAATCAATCTTCTGGTAGAAACTAATGAAATCTAATGTCTTCGACACAATTATTTTCCTCCACATTTTGAAATCATTGAAAACATCAATGGGAAGAAATATTATCGGTTGTAATAAAAATTGTTCAACACCGAGAACTTTAAAGGATTCCGTGCCATATAAATTGTTATCATTGTTATTGCTATCGTTTATTGAATGTTTCATACTCATGCGAGTAAACAATAATCGATACAATCTACGTTGAATTTTCATTAAGTACAATCGACCATTGTGCACGGAGAGTCCCACAATAATTCATTAAGGAGAAAGAAAAACCGATATCGAAAGTCCGATTCGAATCGCGAAATACTTTCAAAATCGATTCAAAGGCCTTCCTCGTGTTACGTGACATCTTCGACTTCGGAAACAGTGGAAACATTATCTCCGATGGATGTCTCATAGCCCCACAATGAATCGTCGCTATTCTTCGATTGCGCTTATCGTACCGCGTGATCTTACCCCGAGGAATTTCAGTCGTACGTTAAATTAATATATTATTCGATTAATTAATTGTTAGTTGCGGTCAGGATAGTGGCCAGTTATTAATGCCACAATTAATACGCGAATAAATGAAGGCGAGGCAATTCCCATGAAAAAATGTCCACATATATGGCAACTTATATAAATTTTTTTTCATCGATCCATTTATTTTCTGTACAAATAGTGGTAGTTGCGCGTTTCGATTTAGATGATTTTTCGTTGCCGGAGTTCGGCATGTGTAAACGCGCACGAAGACATAAAAATGTTTAGGTTGGCCTTTGCGATGGCGCGGGAGCCCGGGACTGCTCTTTAAAACGTCCGATTTACCGATCGTTATAAGCTCCGAGCAAGATTCCGAGCACGGCTCACACTCATAATGACATTCATACACGGCGTCTCAAAAGTTAAGGCTCGCTACTTTTTCGCGAAATGTGACCGATGATTAATGAAAAATTGACAATTGTTGCATCGAATTAAAATGAATCGTACCTTTTTTAATCAATGATTCTGTCAATGTTTATTAATTTTTTTATCATCCATTGTTTATCACCAATCACTCTTTATCAATTACTAATAAATATATTTCCTCGACGATTATCGATAGTTTCTTGCTCATTATTCATTATCTACAACTTATCATCATTTAGAAAGTATTCATTATTTTTCATTGATAATTTATCAATGATAACTTCATTTTCTTCCTCGCTCATTGATTGCCCGAGATCAGTATCATGGATATCCCTAATAACTTTATTTTCCTACTTCATATAAATTTTCATGTAATTCTATCGTGTTTTTATGGACATTTTAAGTTTAATTGAATTTTTTTGGTCGATTACGAAACATTGATAATATACAGTGCAGCAAAATTTAACTCCTGGAAAAGTAACGAGTGACCGTAGCTCGATGTGTGAACCTCTTAAAGGTACCATAAACGCCGCTCGCGGTTGCTCGGGGCACGTGTACGACGAACAAGCGTCGTACCTATGCATCATCAACCTGGCGTTTCGTATATAACCGCGATCGTGACCAGTCAAATGCCACGGCTTGAAGAAACACCGTCACTCTAGGAGTAACTTTACAAACCGCGCGTACTTTTTCCAATAATATATATATATTAGAAATAAAAGCAAATATTTTTTTCCACGTGACAGTTTCCTTTCATATTTTCACTTTTCAAAAATAATCATTTCAATCATCAGATTTTATTGATAATCTTAAAATAATAATTTTTCAATGGCAAAAAATTATTTCTAAATCAGGATTTTAATAATTTAATTACCATTTCTTACATATGTTATATATAGCAAGAAAATATTGAAATGGAAACTGTTGCGAGCGAACCAATCTTTCTTTCGCCGAAATCTAATCACAAAATTAACCGCAAAAAGCGATCATTACCTTTAACCGAAAAGCCCTCGAAAAATCAAAGCAGTTCGATTTTAACTCATAATAAATAGCTTTACTATTATTATGAATAAGTATATACCGATTAGCCATATGTGTTGAAATGCTAAAATTATACACAAGAGATCACGCTCTATTAATTTTGTTAATACGCGAGACTGTCTGACGCTGGTTGTTAGAACTGTTAGAAAATCTCGTCACGCGATTGCAAATATATTGCCAACTAAGAACGAAGGACTGAGAACTATCAAAAATCTTTACATTTATAATAATTGACTAATAAATGTGGCTCAAATATTTGGCAAAGTGTCTAAACGAAGGTTTTCTTCGATTATCAGGTTTGGTCCAATCATCGAGCTTTTATTAGTACGGCTTGGACCAAAGTTAACTACTTTCATCAGTCAAAGTTTACCACAATTTTGGACCAAACATATTACCAAGACTGTACAAAAGTTGACTCAAGCATTGGCCCAACCGACCACCAATTATGCCACAAAATTAGTCCAAGACCCTGCTTGCTACCAATAGTTGGTCCAAGTTTGGCATGAACTTGAATGGATCAAATTACTGTCGGCACTGGTCATCAAAATTAAGTCAATGTAAATTGATGTTTATAAACTTGATAAATTGAAGATCGTCAGAGAGATACAGGAATCCGAGCGTGGCCCTTTAAATGTTGCTTTTAATAAGACAGCATGTTACACTAATATCTTCCTCAACGCGTTACGATCTCATCGCCGCGCCAATTGATTGATACATCTATAAATCGACACGTGCAATGAACACGGGGATAAGCGAACGCTTACTATGACATAAATAATATTAAAACGATACGCCACTTAGCGGTAGCTGCGAAGAGCGATACTTGAGCGCATTTATTACTTTAACAAAATTATAAGTAATCGTTGCCCCACCACATAAATCAGACCACTTTTTTCCGCCCCGATCGCGCATTGACGTCTCGTGCATATCGTCGTTTTACATAACTCTAATCATTTCCTGAAATGTTAAATGGGACATTTAACGTTTCGTCGCGTACACTCACAAAACTGCCTATTTAAGAGTAATAGAATATTCTTATATTAAATAGGATTTCCAATCATTATATGGACAAAACGAAATTCTATTTATAATAAGTATAAATAATTCTCATAAAGCCTATATTTATCTAAAGAATAATTCCATTTATATTAAACGGATTTTTTTTTAAGAAAAGAATAAAAATAGTTTCAGTTTAAGAATGTTCAACAGATAATACAAATTTAACCTAACAATTGCATGCAGTATATATAAATATGCACTTACCCACACTACAGTGTTTCCAATTTTAAATTGTTGGAAGCACTAATTTATCTTAAAATTTGCACACACAATATAATAAATTAAGCAACACAGCTCGTTAAATAGATGAAATAAATGCCAATTTTCCCGCAAGCATTGAAAAATAAACATTGCTTACTTTTTAAACTTTTCTTATTTCAGTATAATAATTAAAAGCATCTTTTCCTCTAATCTAATTTATAAAATGTTGAGAAATACTGCATTATTGTCAAACGCCAAATTGCAAAGATGTTAATATTTAAAGAAAACAAATATATATAACTATTCTATATTAATAACTATATAAAGTTTTATATAATTATTCTCATAACTTTTATTATGATATGCAATAAAAATTATTATATAATTTTTGTTTCAGTCCGACCCAGCATTGCAACAGTCTCTCAAGTGTAGTGGATCCACTTCTGTTCGAGGTAAATTTATAATTAATATATGCCATTCTCCACTGAAACAATATAAGTCATTGTTTTATATATTTGTAGTAAAAATATTTAAATAAATTGTTCAACCAGTCACCCTCAACTATACGTTTCACAATCCAGTTGAGGAATACTTTTAGATACTATTACAATTCATATTACAATTTTTCCAAGTCTACAAGGCTTCATAATAATTCATATTTCTTACGTAAGTTTTCCCTCAATTCTGATGCTAAACACGTCGGTTTCATATGTTCGAAAAAAATCTTACCCCAGTCGCGCTGAATGTTTTCAATTCAGTTACGAGACAGTCGAAATTAAGAATCGATTGTTCGTCGTCGTCGATTTCGCGTCAATTGCTTTTTAATTTTCAACCGTCTCTTCGACTTGACTGGAATTTACGACTGCAATAAAGCAAATATCGCGTCGCGGACAAGCCTCGTTGAATACGATCCCCGACGTAATAGCAGAATAATTCCGCAAAGTTTATTTTCTTTGTAGACAAGCGAGCGTCTGCGGTTAATATACTTTACCCACGCAGTGCCTCGACGTGCCTTAATACAGTCCGGTATGGGGATCGAAAAACTGAATCGAATCAGTTGCACGAGAGAGTTTCACTCTCGATGGCCAGACTGTATGACGTGTGGTGTGACGTCACACCGTTCGATGCCACTTTTTGTACAAAAGAGAAAAGGTCCTCGGCTTTGTATCGGACGTTGAAATTCGATCAGATACAGTCGTCAAAATAAAATTCATTTAAATATCGACATCTGGTTAAATTCTTTTACCAATTAAAACTAACCAATTAATTTGATTCGTTAATTGATTGAATTTATAAGTATCATATAGTAGAATAATATAACGCGTACGTGGCTCGTTTTATATTTTGAGAGAAAAAAGTTATACTTTGAGAGAAATATTCCTCAAAAGAACTTTTATTTTTTATATAAAATTTCAACTATTTTTTCATAATATTCCGTCATTAACACTGACTACTACTACTTCCGTCACTAACTCTTTTCTCAGTGCAGAAGGGTGCAATTTATTTAATTTCAAATACCTCGGACAAAGGGAGCAAAATGACGAGATAATTTTTTAAATTCCCAAGAAAAGTAGCGCGACTGGGGAAAAATGCGAAAGCCTCGTCGAAGCCAATACAATGTTTGCGTTCCATTTAACTAAGCATGAACTTGACTCGCGTGCAATATTCATGCGCGATATTATTGATGTTATTGTTTGGAAAGCGGATTTTCTTTGTGGCGCGTTTTAATTGCATACGCAAGAAGGAATGGAACTGGCAGTCCCACGCAGTCTGGCAAGTCGAGTAAAGGGTTACCGTTTGCACAAACAGGTGGACGCAACAACTCCCGTCCCAAGCCCGTTTTCGTTTTCCCTGTCACGCTAACGGCCGAACGATAAGACTGCCTACGTGCGATTCCGACCTACACACTACGTATCGGCCGCGCTCCATCGACTCCCAAAATCGTTCACACGCGCGCGCGCGCCTACCTTTCTTGTCCGATTATAATTAGTTGGATTCCTTAATTAGGTAATTTAAATGGGTGGCGCGTTAGCCGGTTAGGCTTTCAATTTTTCATTCGCATAGCAACGGAATCAGCACATAATATTATTTTATATTATATATTATTTTATGAACATTCCTAGAATAATAAATATTTATATTAAAATAATATTCTAGGTACATAATACGAATATTAAATGTCCGCTTGTAATAATATTCATGGAAATTTATAGTAATATTCTAGGAACATTAAAGTGATATTCTACTAACATTAAAGTGATATTCTACCAACATTAAAATAATATTCTGGAAATATCATTTCAAGCGGACATTTAGTATTTACCTAGGACATTATATAATATTCGAGGAATATTATTTTAATATTATTGTAATATTAAGATAATATTCGTAAGATATTCTACAAATAACATGTGCCGATAGAGAATATTGAAAGTAAAAGGTCGTGGACCGTTGCGCTCGCGCGCAATTTATGGCGCAGAAAATTTGTGCCAAAAAGAAGGTTGTCGTGAAAAGACTGCTATTTTGCAACAGCTCACTGTCATCTCGATCTTGAATACAACGAAGCGGCGCAAAAACTCTGTTAGGTGTTTCGTGAAGACGTATGGATTTTGATGCGGAGATATTTTCAAGTCGGTTGGGCAACGTTTTCGGTATTTTGAAATGTTTAAATTCTTCGTACGTTTCGGAGGACCCGCTTTAATTTCACCACTTTTGGTAATTTTTCCGTCCGTAATTTGGAGGATTTATTTTAATTTCTTTTTCTTTGCCCTTTCTTCTTTATAATCATTTTATCGTTTGCTTCGGGATTAATGTCATTACCAAAAGAGAATAAGAGGGATACTAATGATAGAAGAATAGTATTTGTACATTCAAGAATGCGTGGATTTTTATATTGTATTCAAAAGAGTTATAAATCAAGTGAGTTATAATGTATGTCTTCAACCAATGTATTTTTACGTAAGCGCGTTTTGTGCCGTTTCTGAAGGAAAGAAGTTATCCATCTTGTAGATTTGACCCGAGATACTGTTACTACTGCTCTGAACTCTGTCAGGTTAGGGTGGTCTATTGATTAATTGTCATATTTTTAATGCGCAAGCTATTATACATTTTTCAAAACATTCGACATTATCTTAATACTAATATTACACGTGTTCGATCTCGAAATATACGACTCTCTAATGAAAACTGATATTTCTCATCGTACAACATGACTGATATCTATTAAAATTAATTTCTGTAGGATGGAAAGGAGAAGTAAATATTTTTATATATGCTTCCATTTTTCAGTTTTTCGAACGAGGATTTTTTTTTTAACTTTTTTATCAAAATAATCTACATTTTCATTAATTCGTCTAAAATTCTATTTACAACGAAATTTTTCTTCAAGTTTTAAACTATCACGGAGTGTAATAATTTTTTGTAAAACTTTCTTTCTCCTTGTATATCGTACCTGTAAAAAGTCCGCCTTTAATGCTTTTAAAAGATTATGTATTAAATTTAAAATGATGACAAATTGTACGCATGAAAAAGTTGTACATGGGTGGCATATATGCCACATATATGGTGACCTATATAAATTTTTTTTCATGGTTACAATTCCTAAGTTAAGATAATTGATTTTGTGAGTGGATTAAAGAAGAAATGTTGATTCACTTATTAATAATTATTTATTTTGAGTAAAATAAATATCGTTTGTATCGGCAACTGTTTAGAGCGCGTTCCAATTAATATGAACGATTGTATCGTGCGCGGTAGTTTTCGTGGCCACAGTTGCAAGAGTCCTTTTGCGCATTTTTTCTGCGGCATGTCACGTGTCAGCACTCATTACACACAAAACGTAGAAACATTCCGTAACGCGCGATTGCATCAGCGCTCTTCCCGACCTTCGCTTCTGAGACACGTTAATGAATTGTGGTCCAGCGCTTCGCGCCTCATAGGTGAATGTGAACGTGAGGGGGAACGACTCGCGTCGGGCTCTCAGCGGATGTAGGTGGGCGAGCTTCAGGATGTATCTCGTGTGACAAATACCGTGCACGTCACAAATTCAACTATAGACAATAACTTATACGATTTCATGAGTTTTCAGACATCCCGAGACGCGAACCGGTCGTCAATTACGTGAACTTTTTGTTCGCAACAAAAGTAACCCAGGTTTCAATGCACACGTCAAATTTACACGAGAATGCAAATTACCGGTCGCAGAAAAATGCATTTAATTGAATAAATAGAAAAAACCATTTAAGCCACAACTTTTTTCAATCAAATTCTGCTCGCACACGGAAAGAAAATATGAAGTGCACTACTAAATATCTATTTAAATTAAATAAATTGTTTAGTTATTATTGTCATACACTGAGAGAAATTGATATGAAAATTTTACTGTTTTTATAAGGAATTGAATTGTATATCAGCTAAACCTTATAAATTACTGTTGGAAAACAGTAAAATTTTGTACTGTTTTGGAAAAACAAAAATGTTACTATAAATTGACCCAGCTCAATTTTAACCTTTCGCATCGTTGCTTTACTAATAATAAAGAATGCAATGTATCTCATTTGTTCCGGACCGTTATCTCCGTTGGAAACAGCTGTCTTACTTTTCTTTTCTTTTCTTTTCTTTTCAACCAGTAGAATCAGCCGTAAATGCGCATGCGTCAAAATTTTTATTCACAAAAACAGTGAAAATAGTATCATGAGTATATTCTAGCTTTTAACATGTATACAACTATATTACTGTTAAAAACACTAATTTTGTTTTTTTTTAAACGGAACATTTTTGTATTGTATTTCTCTCATTGTAAGAAGTAGAAATTATAATTATCGCAGGCAAACAAATATATGTGAGTCAATTTTATGAAAAATAACATACAAATTTATCTAATCTTCTACACAAAGAAGTTGAAGTAGTTTTCGTTAACATTTTGACGTTATGTTTAGTCCCTATAGGATAAGTATACAGTTGAATCAGCCATACAACAGTTTATGCAACATTTAAATATTCATTTTATTTGATTTAATATGTTTTGCTTTTCTGCAAATAACATAAATTCTTACTAAAGTAATTAAAAATTGGTAATTAAACTCATTTATCTACCAAAGTGAATACTTTTAATCCGTGCACGTATAATCCTTTTGATGTAAATTATGCCTAAAACTGTTATTCATTGAGTAATTTAATTTAATCGACCGAGTTGAATCAACAATAACAAGTTTTTATAGATCTGATTGAAAACAAAAAAATGGAAAGTACCTTTTTAAATAAATTATGATGAGAACTGATAGAGAAAATGAATTGTTATACGGTAACATTTTTTGGTACGAGTTTAATAGCTGTAGAAAATGTGCCGTTGGAGATTTATTTGACCAAAGCGGCGATTCAAATGTAGTTAATATCGTAAATTTTTCAAGATATACTTGCTGAAAACAATAGGGAAACTGAAGGAATTTTGTAAAAAAATATTGCATTGAAGTATGGTTCGTGAGTTCGCTCGCGCGCGATTTATGAACTTTCACCGATTTTTTTCCACACTTTTATGCCGTAACTGTTTTATATTGACTTACAGCAATCGTAAAGTACGTGAACTATTAATTTACAAACTTAAAGTCGCGGAAACGTAAACGTATAAATTACCGAGAAACGACAGTCGGTAAATCAATCACATAAATACCCGATAGTACGGTGTTGTTCTTTTGAAAAATGAAAACATCGAATTAACCGACGAACCTACTTTTACTAAAACCTAACACATGGAATTACAGCCAATTGTTTGCTCAACTAATTGAGTAATAAGCGCTGATAAACGAACACTGAGAATTTTCGCACCGAACGAAAAGAATCGTTCGAATAACGAACTTTCTTGTGAAATAAGTTGATAAGTTGTTTCATATGAAAAGGAATGATTAAAAACAGTAGAAAGTGTATTTCGTAGTCCATAAAAATATTCAATATTTCGTTGTATAAAAAAGTTTAATGTTCGACAATACGTCGGCTGTTTTTATTAACATTTTTTTCCTTAGATTATTATAAAACTATTTTATTAAATGATTAATAATTTATAAAAAAGAAAAAGATTTATCCTCTTTTTTACTAGTTACTTTTAACAACACGTGGACCGTAAATAATGATTTTTGTCTCATATAAATTATTTCATTAATAATTAATCGTTGAATTTATTTTGATTACATACTGCTGATTACATAATTAATAATTGATATCGAATTATGAGAAATTGCAGATGCTGGCAAAATTATTGAATAATCTAATTATTTGCCAAGTAAAATGCATTAATTTGCTGCAATGTTTAATAGTGATGAAAATTAAAACCGACTTACTTTTGTTATTAGTTACCTCGGTCCTATACATAAATCATTGTACTAAGTTATATAAAACAAAAACATCTCTTAATGAATCTTATTGGCGAGCGAAGGTATTACATTAGAGACATAAAGAGAATGCTAAGTAAACCTGCAGTAACAACATGCAATGGAGTGCTTGCAACATGCAAAAGTGTCTTCTTTTTATTTTTGTATGTAAAAAAAGAAAAATCAGCCGAACGGAATCATGAACGTGATTCGAACCAGGAAGCACAACGTAAGAGGGTACGCGGTGTTAATTCAGTCCACCATTTGCAATAACACGTACATTCGTACATAAATAATCCCAACAAACTATTCGCTTGGAAGAAAGTTTACAAATTAATTTTCTAGCACTCATTCGTCTTATGATTTTAATTTGAATTCGAAATGTTCATTAATTTCAATTAATGAATCTAAAGGGAAAATCAAGTGGAATAAAATGAATTTCAATTTGATGATACTTAACAAATTTCATTATTTATGAATACTGACGCTAGTAAAAATGAATCATATACGGCCCAAACATGTTTTAACAATTTGATATAAAAGGAAATAAAAAATTGATATATGAACATATATAATCGATATACGGCAATAACTGATATAATATTCTAGCCGTATATGCATTTAATAATTGCCTTATATGGAAATCAATTATTGCCTTATATAGACCATGCATGGCCATATAAGACCGTATATATACATATATATATATATATATATATATATATATATATATATATACACGACCATATATGTTTTAAGAAAAAACGTAGATGTCCACATATGTGTCACTTTTACTAGGGTAATATTTTTTTATTAGCAGATTTGACCAGTACGGATTTATTAATATTTATCAATCATCATCAATTACTGAATTAGGATTTTGACAGTGCAATTTTACAAGTACAATACGATAATTCGACAGAGAAGGCCGAACAAGGAAGGCCGAACAATGAAATCGTAATGGTCAATTGAGCGTCAATTAAATCGTTTCACGCTGTTTCTCATAGTTATAAAAGGCGGCGCTCGAAATAATCGCGATTAAACTGTTATCTCGTCGGATTTAAGATCAGACGGATGTCTTGAACGGTTTATTGGCCGAGTCGAGACCAATTGAGTTTAGAAGTCGCGCGCGCGCGATGGGGAGCTAACGATGTAAAATCATTCGGGGCCCGATTGTCTGCACGCGATTATTCGCGCCCACGTTCTTGCTACGTGCTTCTAGCGCGAGTTAGGCCTTTCAAGTCGAAACGGGCGGCGGCGGTGCGGTTTTGGACGTCGGGCCAAGTCACGCGACAGGTACTAGCTTCTCAATCGTGCCACAGACTCTCTGGAATGGACCAGTTGCGCGCGCAATACAACCGGAACGCTCCTCAAATTTACGCACACTACATTTCCACGGACCAAATTAACACTCCTGGCTTTCGCCTTGAAATTATTATACAAAATATTTGTCCTCGCGGTGTAATAAGATTCAAAATTTGTCGCGTGTCTTCGATATTTTTATCGAAGTAAAACGCTGTTTTGATTTTTATTGCTGTAAATGTAATTAATTGTAAAATGCTAGTCTTTAAAAAAAAAAAAAAGAACGAAATAATTTGAAAATATAAATTGTACATTCAGAGAAAAATATAGTGCAGCCAACTAAAAATTATTTAGTTGGGTTCGAGTTGAGTTTTTATTTAGTTGAACGCAATGTTTATGTTTTGTTTTTCCATCAATTAAGTAATTTATTTGAATGCAAGTAAAAGATAATAGTTATTTTAACTATATTACATGATTTATCAAAAGAACCAACTAAAACAGTAAGTTGCAATTGACTAAGTTTTCGCAACTATAGTTTTTGATTTGGCCGACTATAGTTTTTAGTTGGGCGTACTAAACAATTTTTTCTTACTGTAAATTTTGATAATATTTCTTCTTTAGTAGTGAATAGACTTTTAGATACAAACAATAAATCATTAATTATAAAGGCAACCCAATTTAATTATAAACTATGAATTGCAAGTTATCACTTTTTGTCCTTAAAATGTTAATATTTCATTAACAGAGTTTCATTTTTATAATATTATTTAACGATAAATTGTTTTTGGTCTTTAAGATAAATAAAATTTAAGATGAATGAAGAGAATTTGTTTAAAGTTAAGAAGAATAAACCTACTTTTACAATTTATGCTGACGTTTGTAAAGCTATTTATTATTCCGTTACGGTGATGTTTAGATAGGTGATTGCATATAACTAAATTTAAGATCGCATTCTTCTCACAATTCCATTTTTTCCCATGTTTTCTAATTTTAAACAGAATCGTGATTCAAAGGTTCTCCATACACATTCGTACCTTCAAAAAAATCTAATAAATAGGATCTCATTTCCTATATATGTTTAGATAAGTCCATCTGGAGAGACTGTGAGAAATCTTTGCCCGTGAATAATCATTGAAATCGAAAGTTGCGTAATTATTTTCAAAATTTACGAGAACGGTCTGATAATGGGGTAAAATTTAACTTTAAATTTTTTTGTATCGCAATAAAATACTAAAAAAAAAAAAAATGTATCTCTCGAACTACTTGGCGAACTCTCGAATTGAGTGTTTTCTGTAGTGGTCACACTTATGAGAAAAGGCGTGAATATTTATCGTGCAAAAGCGTTAAGCAATTCCTCGCGCATCGATCATTTTTACAACTCCTTGTTCTTTAATTTCCGCCACGCCGAATGAAATCACAAGAACCTCAAATCCCCGGCCACTTCCTTCTTCGTCTAGACAGTCGTTTAAGCGATGACTAACCGAATATGTAATATTACATTCATATTTCGCGTGATAGCTCGAGTCGTGTACTCGATACACCTACTCGTACGATCAAGAAAGTCGGCCTATAGTAAAGCATTTTTTGTGATTCGCAATGTCGGTTTAACATGGCTATTAATATCGCCGGACGCGTTTTCGCATAAAAATTAATATTCATTCAGAAATGATTCAGTGGACCCGACAAAAATCACGTTAACTGAATTGCCGCTACCATAAACAAAATTATACGTTCTTATCATTTTCAAACAATAAATAATTAAACAATTTTCCCGTTCCAATCACACGTATTTGCATAGTTCATTAAAAGTTGGTGCACTTTTGTCAACTTCAAAAAATCAGTTTACTTGCGTTAACTAAATGAAACTTGATTTTCTAGTAAGACGGGGTTTAAATTACTCATATCTTAATGGCACGTTGAAAAAGTTATTATCTAATGGAGATTTAAGTCTTTATACATGGATTACGTATTAAATGCATTACAATTTTAATGCACTCACAAAACTGTCTATTTAAGAGTAATAGAATATTCTTATATTAAATAGGATTTCCAATCATCATATGGACAAAACGAAATTCTATTTATAATAAGTATAAATAATTCTCATAAAGCATATATTTATCTAAAGAATAATTCCATTTATATTAAACGGATTTTTTTAAGAAAAGCATAAAAATAGTTTCAGTTTAAGAATATTCAACAGATGATACAAATTTAACCTAACAATTGCATGCAGTATATATAAATATGTACTTACCCACAGTACAGATGAAAATATGTATATTTTAAATTGTTGAAAGCACTAATTTATCTTAAAATTTGCACACACAATATAATAAATTAAACAACACTGACCGAACGTAAAAACTTTAACACGGATGGAACACTGACCGAAACACAACTGCAACGATGACAGCTCAACTAGGCGTATATATTTACAAATAGACATATTCTTATCATAATTAGAAATCTCGTTAGTATTATCTAAAATAATATTTATCATAACAGTACTCAGAAAAAATACTTTTAATATTCGTAAGATACAATCTTACGTTTTTTGTAACCCTTCTCCGGCCCACAATAATATTCGGCGTTACACCCAATATTAGGTTCTGATTAGACAGGCTCGATCATGTACTGATAATTACGAAGTACTAATAATTAATATCCTGGGGACAATCGTCCGCGGATAATTATTAATATGCCAATACCAGCGTTTATTATTTTCTGCATGGCGGAACGTTGTTGACTTAAAAAAACTTTTTTTTTTCATCAGCTATATTGATAAAAGTATGAGTGTTTTGGCGTTGATTCTTATGAAACGTGTACGATAATACATGGTCATACTCGAAATATAAATGAAGTATCGGGCGTAGGCGTACGGTCGTCAAATGTTTTTACACTGCAAATGCGCGGCATGGCTTGGTAAGGACATAAATGTATTTATAGCCGCATAGCGAGAGGGCGAAAAATTGTTACTGATAATAACTAAAGCAGACAAAACATTGATATGGAAAAAATGGACGAAATTTAGTGCGCTCCGGGGCTTTATTTTTACGTGCCCGGAATCGACTGGGAAATGTAGGAGTACGTTTAACGCGACTTTGCCACTTAATTTATTCAGATTTCGGTGCTAACGCGGCCATAAAACGTATTATTTATCACCACGGGTTTCGTTAATGTAAACTTTTGTTTTGCTTTCAGTTTGAATGAAACGAGATAATAAGAAAGGCGGAGTTTCTAGTATTATTTGAAATCGCGTCAATTATCAGACGGATTTGATATTAAAGACGGCTTTTTGCGAAGTATGATCGCATCAATGAGATTTGAAGGACAACCGACCATATTTAGATTGACCTACTACTTATAAATTTTATATACTTAAAGTGAGAACAAATCTGAATAATTGAGAGTATAAAATAATCCTAATAGCAAGAAATATTCCAGAATATTTATCAAAAATATTTCCATGTCCGACTCCAAAAATATTTATGGTACATTTTTGGAATATTAAAAAAAAAAAAAAAAAAAAACATCACCCAAGAATACACCAAAAATATTATGTTTATGTTTCCAAACAAATTTTATAATTTCTATAAAAATCCCATAATCTATATACTACAATTTCGTACGAGAATATTTCAGCATCCTATCGATTTCTCTTCTTTTCATTTACGCTTACTAAATGAGTGAATTTGCAAACAATGTCGAAATTCTGTCGGTTGTCAAAGATGGCAAGTACTATTAGCTTGCAATTTGTACCAAGTTAATAAACGTCCAAATGCAATCAGTGTTTCAAACTAATCTTGATCAATTAAAATGCGATCGTGATATTCATACCGGAAACCTGTGACAGATGTCAGTGAGGTTAAATGATGGAAGATATGCATCGCCCGACAAACTAAACATTTTCAACATCATACTTTATTGCTTAATTAAACTCTGACGCGGATTTAGCCGTTTTGAAATTATTAACCAATAAATATTCATTTTTTAAATGTCAATATTAAATTGAGAATCTTTAATGTGGTACTAATAAATTTACATAATTCATTATTTTAATATACCATCTTTATTATTAATATAAATTCTACAAATTCCTATTTATTGCACAAATATTGTCATACTTTAAGAATAGCTTCCAATTTGTAAATCGTCGTACAAAACATATGCTTGTTCTGTCTAATTTATGAAAAACAAAACTATAAATCACCATCTGCAAATAAAAAAAAAATTCAATATTTAAAAAACGAATAAGAATTCAAATTGGCAATAATAATTTGCAACTGCGATCGAATCAATGGACTATATTAACTAATATATTCTTTCAATTCAATTAAAAAATTAATTAATCTCGAAATTACCCTCGTAAAAATGAAACATATATGACCATATATGGTCGTATATGGTCATCTATGGATTCAGGAAAAACATATATGCCCATACATGAATACTTTATTTCCTTACATGACATTATTAAGACATATGTGGACCATGTATATTTCATTTTTACTAGGGTAATGTCCACTCAGTAACAAAAAACCACACTGAGAGAAATTGATATGAAAATTTTACTGTTTTTATAAGGAATTGAATTGTATATCAGCTAAACCTTATAAATTACTGTTGGAAAAGAGTAAAATTTTGTACAGTTTTGGAAAAACAAAAATGTTACTATAAATTGACCCAGCTCAATTTTAACCTTTCGCATCGTTGCTTTACTAATAATAAAGAATGCAATGTATCTCATTTGTTCCGGACCGTTATCTTCGTTGGAAACAGCTGTCTTACTTTTCTTTTCTTTTCTCTTCTTTTCAACCAGTAGAATCAACCGTAAATGCGCATGCGTCAAAATTTTTATTCACAAAAACAGTGAAAATAATGATCCAAAACAGATATATATTTAATTATGTGCATATAAATATTATAAATATCATGAGTATATTCTAGCTTTTAACATGTAAACAACTATATTACTGTTAAAAACACTAAATTGTTTCTTTTAAACAGAACATTTTTGTATTGTTTTTTTCTCAGCGCACGATAATAACATAAATACTTGTTTTTGTACAACATTCTAGCTTTTCGCCAATATTCTAATCGACCTTCGATTAACTAATGAACTTCACTAAACACCACACCCGTAATTTTTTTTCCTTTTTTTTTTTGCAAAGCGACACCTCGCGCGTAGAGATCGAATCAACACATTAACATCCGTCGATTGACTCACGAAGCGTGTCAATTCGGAATTAACAATGACATCACGTTACGCGAAAAAGTGTATCATTGAAAATTTCTCCTCGCTCTAAGTTGTTTAGTTCTAAACAAGCTCGATGCAATGTTATTGCACATTACGGATCACACGTGGGAGCGCGTGCGCATGCATATACATAAAGCGAGACGGCCGATGAAGGCGAGCTCGCTTCCCGCGATGAATAGCCGCGGCTCCGCGGGCGGACCTGTCGTGGAGTCTGTGTAAGTGCCCGCTGGGCCTCAAATCCATATAGGTATCACGCGTGCACATCGCTATCGTGTACGTGTAATAAGCGGCCCGTTCGCCCACGTGCCTCCCACGCAAATCGCGTCTTATTTCTTCTCTCTCTCTCTCCTTCTCGCTTCCGCGCCCTCTCTCCCTCTCGCGTGCAGTGCTGTACAAACATTTGGTCGAAATTGCGCTACCTCTTCTCTCTCACCCACCCCCTCCCCCTTCCCCGGCATGACTTGCCATTCCAAAAAATCGATCTATGGGATGTTAACTGCGCGTGTTTTGCATAGTTCGAGATGTGTGGTAGCAACGTTGTTACACACTCAGAGAAATTTATTAGCAATTGAAAGTATATATTTTATGATACGGGATTATGTGAGCATTTATAGTATACCTTATAATATATGTTTATAAAATAGAGGTTAAACAATTTTTAAGAAAAGTGGCATTATCGAGGAATGGAACTCGTTGCCTCGCAGTTACCATTGCTCTTCACCACCACCCTACAACGTAGCCTGAATATATATAATCGTCTTTGCCAAACTTTAGTGCTAACGTAGTCCCATTCTTATATTATATTTTTTCATAAAATCCTATGAACAAATTTTATATAGGTGGCATATACGTGGCATATAGGTGGCATATATGTCGGCATATATGTTTTCAGAAACATGCTCGCATATATGGCAACCTATATAAATTTTTTTTCATGGGATTCGTTCGACGTGGATCCATATTTTTCGATTTCATCCCTGATTACTTGTTAACCTGTCCCTGTGTTATTGTACGCTGGTAATAGAAACGAAAGTTCACTGCAACACCGTTAATTGGAATTGAAATCAACTTTTTGCAATTATCCGCTACAGTATTTAAATAGATATGAGTAATAATGTTGTGTTGCGTTCGCGACATGGGAAGCTAGTTTTGTTTGTTAAAGCATTTATTATATATTGTAATTTATGGTAATGGGTTTTGAGTTTTTTGCACTTAGCCTAGTCGAGTGTTTTACACGTCGTCGAGCGGCTGCTACTCAAAATTTTTTTACCCTTTGACACCCTCGATGTCTTGTCGAGTTTAATGTCCCACAAAAGTGCCACAATTGTGATTTGACCTAAGAATCTTACGTTACATTTATTTATTTAATTTTATTAATATTAATATTATTCCTACCAATGAACAAAAAAAAACTTGACCAATAATTTCTAAAAAATGATTAATTTACTTTTATTTAAAAAATGTAACATTTATCGCTACAACATTTTAATCTAGCTGACAATTTCCCTTTGATCGTGCCTGATATCTTTGATGATTTCACTTTGATATGAATAGCTAAACAAACGAACAAGACATTCATCATTTCCGTTTCGCTTCCAATTCCGGGCCATTGTTTTTACAAATTTTGAGAGCGCATTTTAAATGCCAGCCCGTAAAATACGTACTGTGTCCCTGCGGACTAGACGGATGTAAAATAAAAATATTTGATTTAGCTAAAAGGGATTTGGTTTGTATCGATTTATTTTTATATGGAAATTCATATTCATGTTATCCTGGAAGTTCTATTTTTTAAATTGAGTAGAGCAAAGCGATAGTACTTTTAATGTGATTAAAAATTGATCTTCGATGGCACCGTTTTATTAATCAACATAATATATATTTTGATATAAGGTAATAATTAGATAGTCGTTTTTTCGCCACCTGCTATTTTCCCTAGTGGAAATAATTTGCTGATAAATGCAGAAAAAAAACTGAGAAATGCTCAAAAGTCCAAATTTTTGCACTTTTTCAGCATTTTTCAGAATTCCATACCATAAGGGTTATCGCGACAATAATAAAATAAATAACGGATTTGCTTTGATATTTTCAAATTTTTTAATATCTTATATATATATATATATATATCTGTTAAGAAGAAACATATATGTACATATATGTTTCATTTTTGTTAGGGTCATTTTAGTTTTACAAAGGATTTTCTTCATTGTACACCGGAGAATATTTCCCCCCTATTTCTACAGTGTATTATCAACTTTACCATTTACCCCACATTGATAAATAGATGAACACATCGAAGACACGGTTATTTATGCATTTGGCTCTCTTTACTTGAAAAATCTTTCAGAGTTCGTTCACACTGTAAACACGTCGCACCTATGCAACGCAAATGAAAGTAATGGTCGAAAAGTGTCGAATCACAATTCGCAATAACATTATTCCCGACTGTCGAGCGAAATGTTCATTGTACGTTCATTTACGCGGCGTAAACATTTCACAATATAATTTCTTGCGTATGTCATAGCAAAATGGATTTACGTATCGAGCATCTCGTAACGCCGAGCACCTTATCTGCCTGATTTTTGTTCAAAAACGCGAATAGGAAACGGTCGAAGTATGAAAAACAGATAATGCCAGATAAAATCGGATACGTTTCTATCTTTGGGCGCGGGGATAATGTCACATTCAAAGCCATCGGTTCATTGGTTTCCATAAAATATTTCCAGCAGAGATAATTCTTTCTCGGATTAATACGCGAACTTGTTTCACCCGGCGAAAAATGTCCTAGTTTTTATAATCCGCTATAGCGAAGCGGATTTAAATGTTGTCGTTAATAACAAATTATTGACATTAATTTCCATCTTTCAACTAACCTACTTTCCACACTTTTTTTTTGGTCAAAAACTTTCGAAATATTTTTGGAGTATTAAAAAAACACGAATCACCTGAGAATACACCAGAAATATTCCTGATGCCGGACATTAGAATATTTCCTTGGTATATTCAGAATATTTTTAAAATGTACCAAAAATATTCTTTGCTATTATAATAAACAAAATTAATTTTTATAAATAATTTAATTTTGGATACTTTTAATGCGCAATATTGAAGCGCGCGTAATTTAAGACAAGGAAAGGCTAAACGTTGCCTAAACATTCCGGCACTGAGTTTGCAACATTCGTCTCGTCGAGTTCATTCATTCGATCGGCCGTTGGCTAGTGCCTTCTTTCATTCACGACTCGATACATTTTGATTGCGAGACGGTGACCGCACACGCGCGTTCCACTAGAAGCACCTTAGAAATTTGCGACATAGAGACAAAGACAGAGAGAAAATTGACTTGCTACACTTCTCAAACTGCGGAACCCTTCGACAATTTACGTTAAACTATGGCTCAGAGCCGCTTTCCAGCTCATCTTCCCTTCCGGTTCAAATCATTTTTTTTTTTTATTATTATTATCTTTTACTTACTATCCAGAAAAGCGGATGTCGACACATTTCATCCTCCCCCCTCTCCCCCATACTTTGTATACTAGTTCATTTCCAATCATATAATATATTTAGATCAAGTATATGTATACTAGTATATTTTTTTCCGTGTGGTCATACATGTTTCTTCTTAATTAGTAAAATATAATAGTAAAAATTGGTTGACACATGGTAGCAATTGTTAAAACCTGTAAACCATATATGGACGATATGTTTCATTTTTACTAGGGTATAAATACACAGATATCTCTGAGTTATTATAAAGCATAGTAGGAACTTACTAATAAATTTCATTCGTTACAGTGTAATAAAAAACAGCCGAGGAAAAGAAAAACTGATCGCGAATGTTCCCGATTGCGAATGATGGACGGGAATAATTATTGCACGACCATTAATAACAAATTATCGGCGCGAGAGATAAATCTGAATGGAACTCGTCGTACTATCGTTTACGATATTTACGTTAAATTTATAAATATTTGCCCCGCAGGGAGAGGAAACTCCAGGGGAAATTTGACTCGGGAAAAGAATGAAGCGCAGTGTGCGATCGAACGGCGCCAACGAAGATAAAACTTATCGAGCAACTCGTCCGATATGATGTATTATTCAATGTTCAACAATGGCAACAAGTGTTTTATAGCCGACGTATTTATTCGACTCGAATTGCTACAGTTCATTTCTGTGTCAAGAGTTGCCATTTTACTTTACTATTTCGACCCTGCCTTTTTTTTCCTGCACTTCAAAGTTACGGCGGTAAATTATCCGAGATATAAAAATATAAAACAGTGATATTACCACCAGGATTCGGCTATTTTGCGAATTAATCACGAATGTTTAATTAAAAATAATGGATGATTAATAACTGATGTGATATTATTGATGACAAATGATCGACGAGGAAAAGTCAGTGAAGAGTTATCTGCGATTAATAAGTAATGATCGACGATCTATGAGAAATTATTCGCGATCAATACAGTGCAAAAACTATTCTATTTTAGTACACGGTTAAATCGTTTTATAGGAAGCAAAATTTGTGATATAAAGTTACAAGTACACTGTAAAAACAGACGTTCTTCAAGTGTTCCGAAAAGAACGGGAACGGCAATAAAACGTTCTGAAAAAAATTAATGCGTTCTCCACAGAACACATGTACATAAAGTGTTCCGGAGAGAACGTTA
>JABFPN010001322.1:0-30477 GCA_022817305.1 Leptoteleia sp. ZL-2020 | reverse complement strand
CACTGAATGCGCGTCTGATAGAAACGCTGCCTTAAATTAGGTTAGGTTAGGTAAACTGTCATGTGTCAAATGTTGGTACATTTTATTTATACTACTCTGGGAGATTCATCCAAATGAAATCTATTAAATGAGTCTGGTTGCGGTATCTATACTGATTTAGGTGTTCCGAATATTACCATACTGTTTATATAGTGCATATAAACATTTAGGTGTGTTCTTGAAACTTTTTTTTCCGTGCGGCTCGGCACTGGCATACAACTTTTGGCAATCTATACTTCAAGTTTTAATACACTGAGGGAAATATTATGGAAAAGTTCCAATAATTTATAGTAAACGAACCATATCGAGCAGATTTTTTATTTTTTTTTAAGTTTAATAGAGAACAATTGAAAATTGAATAGAATAAATAAATAATTGAAAAAATTGTTCAATTTTCAATTGTTCTTTATTATAACTATGGTAAAAGTTAATATAAACTTTGAAAAAAAAAATGAAAATCTGCTCGATATGGTTCGTTTACTATAAATTATAGGAATTTTTCCATAATATTTCTCTCAGTGTACTTATTTACAATAAAATTTATACCGGATTTACAGTTGGTTGATTGCCAATAGACAAGTGACCGTTGGCACTAAATTGTCCCAAGTATTGCCAGATTATAATCTTATATAATATAATAAGTAACTTAATGTAAAAACTTGGCGGTATTTTGATGTGAAAAATGTGAAATATTTTTTGTATATATCTGGGAATGGTGGGGGTATCTAATCGATTGATTACTGATAGAAAATATGTTAATAAAATGAATTATGACGCCTGCGAAAAATCCCGAAACATTGAACCTACTCGGCAACGCGAAAAGTGTGATCAAGTACCTATTAAATTCAAAAATTAACTTTTCCGAAAATCACGAGCCACATATGAAAATGATATAAGTTTGCGAAAACATGTTGTTTCTTATTTCGCGCACACTTGGCTCCATAACTTTTCCTCCCTGTGTCTCCGCGTATTTCTACATTCAAAGGTTTATTACTTTTATATTTCGTATCGCAAAGTTTCCTCGATTTTTCCCAATGTTCTGTTTTTTGTAATTAAACTCGACGCACTTCCCGAGATTGTACGTTAATCTTTATTCCGCGCATCAGAAATATCGCCGCACTTCCCCCTCCATTTAAGAGGAAAACTTGTCTGTCGTACGTTTTGCGCGCGTGTCATTTTCCGCTGGAAATAAAGAAGAAAAGTTGTACACAAATGAACGCTGTTTGTAGCGCTGATTGCTGGCATTGATAAAATAATTTTATTTGTTCCTATTGATTGCGAATCAAACCGGAGTCATCCGCTGTTTATTTGCAGACAATTTCAACGACGGCAATACAATTTGAAGATTTTCCCCATTGTTCGAATTGATTCATGCGTCAAGGAAAATGTTACCCTGTTACAGCTTACGGCACAATTTTCGAAACACTTTCAGCTTTTCAAACATTACTTACTGCCGTCGAAGAATGATAACTCGGCTTGCTCAAACAAACGTCTGAAATGTCAGATGGTAATGTGATCAAATGATCGAATTTCTTGGAAAAGTGCATCTATATCATGCGCGCGTGGTGTACATATGAAATGCATATATATATATATATATATATATATATATTGTACATGCGAGAAATTAATTGTACTCCTCGAAATTAATCTTACAAACAACAATTTCATCACCCGAAAATTAACTCGAATTTTTCTTTGTTTTCAGTGCATTGTTTTCTGAGGGCACCAGGAGGGAAGCCGTCTTTCGCTAAGAGGACTTAGCCTTAATGTGAGTAATTTTTTTTTTTTTTAGAAATTTACTTGTTTTCATGTAATCCGTCCAGGAAGAATACCGCGGTAATTGTAATATTGCCGTATTAAAAATTGGCACAGCCACATAAATGCCTTTTGTGCCGTTAGACAGAAAAAGAAAAAAGATGTTCCTTTTTGAATACCATTTTTTTTTGTCGCGCTACAAGAAGGTCGATAGCACTCGCATCTGTCCCGAGCATCGCTACGCAGACCGGGGAACGGCCGTTAAATAATAAAGCAGCGAAATGGGAAATTTAACTATTTAAAAATGCCCAAACGAGCGGCAGCTCGCGAGGATCCGCCAACTGTAACCGGGTCGCGATTCGGCAGCTTAGACAATGACAAACATTCGAGTGTAAATCTGCTTTACGGGTCGTAATACCAAGCTCCGATTCGAGTGAATGCCGCCGATGATGATGATACGGGGAGCAATTTATTTGAATAACAAATTGCGCGCTTTTAGCTGGAATCATCGCGCGGATTACGCTCCGAAAATGTATTAGATTTTAATCTTTTAGTGCGAGTTAGTTGTTGGGAATTGTTTGTTCAATATTTGACTAGGGCTTGATTGGTTTGAAAATTCACGTGGCTTCGGGGTGGTTCATAATTTACTTTTGATAATTAGCGCGTTTTCACGATTTGTTGGCGAAAAATAATCCTGTTTAGGATGGAGCGTGGGCTGAGAAAAATCGTCGTGGTTGGTTGCAATTAGAATTTTAAATTAATTAATAATTTTGAAAATTAAATTTGATAACTATTCGCGTTAATTAAATCTTGTGAAACCTTGTAAGATTTACCATAAAAATTGTAGTCGTTCAAAGTTTTCAAGAAAATTGACCTTCATTAAATATCTAGTTGTTTTGATTGGTACACTAGGAAAAAAGTTAAAGTAAAATTACTATACTCTCAGGTGTTAGAAAGGTATCATAACAGTACGGTAAAATTTTGCATACCATATGGTAATATTTATTATTTAATATTCAATAATAATCACCTCAAATCTAGATTAACATAATACCAATACTATTTTTGGTAGAATAGATAAGTATGATACCAATATAATAAATGTTACTATATCATACCAAAGGGGTTATTTTATTGGTATAGTAAATGTAAAAAATGATAGCAGAATGTATACTGATTTTTTATGCAAATTTTTTATCATAAAATTAAGCAAACAATTAGTCACTCGGTGCATCGAACTATTTTTATCAATCGCACCAGATATGTTGTTTTCTCTTAGCGCGGATCGTTATTTACGAACAACTGTAAAATAGTTTTTTTTTTTTTTTGGTTTTTTCATGCCGCGAGTGATCAAAGTAAAATAGCGCACCATAAAATTGTGCGGTCGAATGTGCGAAAGCTTAAAAATCATGGAGAATTTAAGTTTAATATTGGCCGGGTATTGATCACGAATGCAGATTGGATTCTGGATTATGTTTTAAGCCCGAAACGTCCAATATAGATTTTTACAGTTCCATAGCGCGGTGAATCACGTATTACCGCGAATATTAAAGCCCTTACGACGATTTTACGCGCGCGGCCCCGCCGCCGCGGACTGTCAATTCGAAGAAAAGCCATCCAACTTCCGTATGACCAATTACTCGAAATTATGGAAATAATTTTGCATTTATATTCAGTCCGAGTATAATTGTTCGGATAGCGCCGGCTCTCGAATTTCCGCGTAACGGGTCGGCGCACTTGCGGAGAAAATGGACGCCGGATTAAGTTTCTTACTGCAATATCTTGCTGACCGGTACACGCCTGGTCTCCCGGGGGATCCGTGAATTTGCATTGTCGGGGATAGAATTATTTTCAACTCGGTAACATTTTACTAATTCGAGCGTATCATCTTCGTACTTCCACTTCCAAAATAATCCTCGAGACGGCAAAAAAACTATTATATAATGACCCTGGTAAAAAGTGAAACATATATGGTCCATATATGCTTTAACAATGTCACGTGAGGAAGTAAAAGATTCAGATTAAGAAATGTAAAGGTTTTTAATGTGAAAAATATTAAATACGATGATTATAGAGGAATTTCTATTGCTTTTGAATTTGAAATTTTATTAATATTGTAGCAAAAATATTGACTTTTCCAATGTGTCTTCAGATCGGCATGAAAAATAATGATTTATATCTCTGTTTCGGTTAAAATCAAGTGAGTGGGAATGTTTTTGCGTTCGTTCCATAATTCATGGATTTTAAAAATACAAATATAGATTGTATAATGTAAGATTATGGAAATAGTTTTAAATTGTATTAAACTGATTTACGATTTGAACCACTTTAGATGAGCAAAGTGTGCTATATCGGAATAAAAAATACTAATCGTGTAATAGTTATTCAAAGTGTGTTTTAGACATAAATTTAGATGTGTGTGCAATTTGCGAAATATCATTAAAGTGATTTTTAATTGATTTAAATCGAGTTTCCGATACTTGAATATTTTCACGAAATGGGTTATATTCAGGTGGTTATATATAATCTTTGGCTAAAGTTATTTCACCATCCGTGATAAATTAATCTCATTGTCTCCTATAGATACATGGAAAAACGTAAATGCATTGAGTAAGTGAGTTAAAATGACTTATTTGAATAGTGAAATTTGTATGAATTAAAGTTATAGAATGATACTATACGAATATGATACGAATAATAATAATATCGAAAATGAAATTGATACGTATTTCTCTACATAAAATAAAGTAAATTTAGAAAAGTATTACAAAGATCAAAAGTACAATATGAATAGAAATATTAAAATATTAAAAAAGATATCGTATTAAAGCAGTCAATAGTTGGCAGCTCTGACTCATTCTACCAACTCATTAAGATAGTAATTGCTTCAAGTATTTGTCTACTTTACTAACATGTCCGTAATGTTTATGAGCATCTTTTCTCTCCTCGAAATAATTACTGACTGTAGTTTGACCATCGAAACAGTCAGCCACTGATTAAATTAAGACCAAAGCATCTCTCAAATGGAATTCGAAATAGTTTATTTAATTTCAAATAAATATTCCCCAACAAGTTTCCATCAGTTTGCGGACAATCCTCAAAGCCACTAATCGACGAAAATAGGTAAAGGAACGTATACGAAGGCGGACGAATTTGATAAAATGTTCGTCACCGGGTAAGATAACCGGGGGGGGGGGGGGGGACTACAAAGGAGGCAAAGAAAATGATGAGACATGAGTTTTCTTGCAGGCTGCCGTCTCATCAAACAACTTAACCGAATTGCCTGGGAAGCCTCCTTTCGGATCCCCGTTTCAATTTCTCTTTCGACCGCGTCTCACTGTCGAGTTGGCGCAAACATACGTCTCCGTGCACACACGCGAATGTATACCATTATATATTCGCATACACGTCGGACCCCGCCACGATCCAACACGTAGGCGGGGGCGCGCGCGGGCGTTACAGAGCGAGCGCAGATTGGCCTGTTTAATCACTGGTTAGGAGCGAGCGGGGACCTTCCAGGGCAATCAGCCCTGTTTGTATTTGCTTTTCGGTTTACGCCGGCTTGACTGCGCGAGTTAGCCCCGGGGCTGGCGTCGCCGCGTCGCAAGAATAGTTCCTCTTCCTAGGAGTCGCAGAATCTAATAAGTATCCCGAAGGCAAAACCTCGTATGACGTTAACTTATATAACAAACGTTTCTTACGTAGCCGGGCCGCCGGTTGACTGTGATCGAGATTTTAATCTGCTCCCCGGTAGCCATCTTTGTGTTTGACGTTTATCGCCGCGGAAGCCTCGCTCGTCTGACGCCTCCGGCGAATCGTCGCGTACGGTAGGACGCGACGTGGCAAATTCATCGACTCCCTTTTCTTTCGCGAAACAGAAACGCGACAATTTTTGGCCCTTTTTTTTGCCGGAATTTCAGTAACAACGGGTAAGAGGTTTGAGGGAAATTAATGTAGGGATTGCGCGATGATGTTGAGAAAAGTTATCAGGCATTGGTGATTATAATCCCAAATTTAGGGAAATTTTTCAACATTGCCTGGTATTTTGTACAATGTGGTAAAGGTGGATGTTGTGTGATACTTAGACTGAGGGAAAAATGTTGAAAACATTGTTATTGTCCGTTGTAATTTAAGGATATGATGGACAAGGTTGTGATTGAAAATATATATTGGAAAAGCGATTGTTTCTACTGTAGGTGATAGTAAAATTTATCAAATTTTCTATAGCTCCCAACTTGAAAATACTGAAATGACCTCTTTAATTACCAGTCTTGCTGTTTTTAATAGTAAAAGATTTTATTTCATGGACGTATTCATTAATTAATATATAACGTTTTAAATTTTACTCTTACTTTTCTCCGAGCGTAAAGGCTCACGATTAAACAATGACCCGAAGCGTAACCCCTTGAGACGCAATGTTTGGATACGACTCGCTGCATCATGTGTACGTACACGTGTATATGTACATTATTTTACTGTGCTTTAGTTGATTTATGATAATAGATACATTTAATGGAAAGGTTCATTTGAAGAAAAAGGTTTCGAGTGACTTAAACTATGCTTTTATGTACATTATGCATATTGTCATAGCAATTACTTTTTCCATACCATATTTTAGTCTTATTTCCAGGATACTTGGTTCGTTAAAAAAAAAAATTTAACGTTCATTAAAATTGTATATTCAGAATTAGCGAAGAATTTATATGCATCGAGATACTGGGCTGCGCTCAAGTAGAGTGATTGTTCGATTATTTGGTTAAATTTACGTGATTAGAAATATAATTCCATTATCATCTATCAAATCACCGGTAATGCTATTCCGACCACAAGTTTTGATAAGTAGAGTTAACTGTGTAATTATATTGTTCGTGAAACCGAAGAAATTTCGTCCATTTACATTGATTTAGTTAGTGATCACGAACACTAAAATTGTAGTGTTTTACTGTGGAAGAAAACAATTCTATTCTATTTCAGATTGATATTGAAAATTTTATAAAGTGCTATATACATGCACGAATAGAATATTTTTTGTCAACTGCAAATTCCCACCAAATGGTTTTGTAAAATATTTTTTTCATATAAAATATTTAAAATAACATTTCAATTTCTTTTTGTTTCGTTTTGCTTGATTGGACATTGAACTGGACGACTTCGCACATTGATACAAAAGTTAAGAAATAATTAATCATTGAATGGGCATTATTAGAACGACGAAGACAACTTTGAGTTGACAGTTAAACTGCATGAGTTTCTGTAAACTAGCACGATATGGTTGAATACGCCGGTTTTCCTTTGTTCGAGAATCGGTTCGGTCCCATGAACAACGTTTGATATTCAATCGTGTCGCGGTCCTTGATATAATCAAATCTCATAAACTTCAAAGGCAGTCGTTATCCCTTGAGGTTAACCGGAAGTCTCAAGCAACTTCTGATTTTGACAATAACAAGCATCACAACATTTCATTGCTCGTTCAAGTGTGTAAACAATTAACATTTGTCCCGCTCCGTTTTGACAATTCTTTAACGTATCGTATGATATAACTATTATTACATTATACCGACGAGACGTATTTTATTTCCATTTATACGAACATCTTGATTGCACAATTCATATTAAAAATTTTATTCAAGCAATTTTAATTACATTTATTAAATTATTAATATTTCATTAAAACTTTAGTAAAATATTGCGAATTTCATAAATATTGCTTTAATAATTTTTGTTAATACATTGGAATTCTCAGTGATATTTATACTGTGCGAATAAAGTGCAGTTTAACGATGAGTTTAAATGATTTTTCAAGCAAGAGTTAGCGATTTATATATACTGAGCTTTTAAGTCCATTTAAATTTTATTATATAAAGGAAACTTCACACGGAACAAGGTGCTAAAAGTTATTGCAAAAGTAATTGAAAACTAATCATAGAAATAATGGAGTGTTTCATAATTGTCGATATTGCAATAATTTTAAACCAAGTGTAACATTGAATGAAATGTTGTAATCATGTTTTCTCTAATAAAAAACATTTGCGTATAATAATATCTGGAACTGAAATATTGTTCATCTTGATTTCACGATTTATGTAATTTTTTTTATTGATTCTTCAAGTGCACGGTTTATTTACGTTTGATAAGCTTTATTTCGCTCATAATCGGTATATAATTTTTCCTGAAATCTGTTTGCTTTATAGCGATAGAACTTCAATTTTCATTGCAATTTGAATTCTTTATTCCGACGTATTGCATGTTTGATTTATCTCCATCTAAATGTTATGCATTTTGTCGTGATAATAACATTTAAACCTTTCGCGTGCCTCCGCGGCTGTAAATTAATTAAATTACAACATTTATTTGAATGTGCATAATATTACGCAACATAATCTGCACCCCCAGTATATTGTAAATAGAATTATTTGCGAATCTTCCAAATTATGGAAATTGAAAAGTTTTAAACCATTCGATTAAATTTTTTTCCTTCTTCCCCAGCTGAATATTTCAGCTCCACTTTATAGGTTTCGATCTAACATTAAATTGCGGCCATGAATTCAAATTGTACAGCGATCAGGGTTAACAGAATTTTCGTGATAAATTTACCATGCAGTTTAATTCCTTGCCATTTTTTAAAAAGACCCCGTGGTATTAAATATCACCGGAATGTTGTCATTCCATGTCAACATTTACATTACATTTCTGGTGCTGTTTGCAAAATTTCTATCAATTTCGCATTTATTAATATTCCCGCGCAGTTTTGCACGATCAGATTTAGGTGCATTGTTCCCTTTAAACATAAACTGGAATCCAACAAGATTCAATGTTATATAAATTTTAATCCACGTGGATTCCACTTCTCAGTAAAACATGATCCCACCTCGAGCCCAAGTTTATTCAATTTCAATGTCTTTCCGAGAGAATTGCCGAGAGACGCGGCCGTTAAACTGATATGATTTTTCATTTAATATAATTCCATCAGTGTAAATGGTCAAATCACGATTATAATCATTCATTTCAGTCCACTTTTCTCTTATTTTAATTCAAGTTGGCTCGCACTGTACCATTTCTACCGGTGATCAATGCATTCAAGCTCGAAAAACCTGTTGAGAAACGGCCAAGTACTGGCACATTATCTGTAAGCGTCGGGCAATAGTTGGCCCAATTTTGGAGTGATCATAAACACCAATGTACTAAGGCATTGTATAGATGTCGACTTTTGGCAATTTATCGTTTGATTATACTATTTCAGTTTCTACAATTAATGGTTGGCAATATGTCAGTGGCCAGTAGTGGTTTTGTATTGGTAAATGTTTTTTATAAATGAATTTTTTTGAGTGAAATTTTATTAAGATATAAAATTTGATATAAGACAAAAGATAAATATATCACGTTAATAGTTGGGAGAGTCTAGTGCCAGTACCATGACAATGGTCACTTTTCTACTGGCAATTAACCAACGGCCCAGTACCTATTTTATCATGAATAAGTATGTAAACTTTACACAGTACCAACAGTGGTATGTCACTTCCGTGCCTGCTTTTTTCCCCCCATTTCTCTACCTGGTTACTCTTTTTTTCGGATGAAATTTTCAGAAAACTTTGACAAAAAAAAAAAAAGAATACATATATATAAGAGAAGAAAAAAGGGGGAGCCATTTAGCTCGGCCGCGATTGCGTTTTTGTTCGCGTGGGGTCTTCCGCGGAAACACGGGCCAGACAATTGTTAGCATAACAATGCTTCACGCGGCGCAAAGATAAACAGGGGAATAAGAGGCGCGGTGAAAATGAAAAGAGGAAGAGGCAGGGAGTTTATCCCATTTACACCTGATAACGTATCGCATGCATGTAGTCTTAATTGGATTGGAGTTTACACGAGAGAAATGCATTATATAACCACTTCCATTTTCCCGTGGGGTTAGTACCCTGGCACATTCGTTGTTATCTAGGTAGAAACAACAAGCCACACATCTGGCTCTGAATAATTAGACTAACATGAGATGCGGACTTCATTGCCAACTAAACTCCGAAGTCTCCTGTAAGTTAGCCCCGACGCCCGAGTTTTGCATCGCGCCACACAACCGGGGACGCATCTTTGTCAACCGTGGCAGCGAGAGAGCGCGCCGCGTTCCACCTCGGCGAGCTCTGCCGATCGGTCTCCGCCGCGAAACTCGATTGATTGATTGATCGTTTTTTGTTATTCGGTTGGTTTGAGTGTTTGCACAAGCTATTTCTCTCCTCTCCCCCCCCCCTTCGTCTGGATTTTGACGGCTACGAGTGTTGGGCCAAATAACGTGTCAAAATGTTGACCGTGCGCATTTGAGTGCCTCGCGTTTATCGTAATTTCCCACGCACTTTAACGCAACTTCAATTTTTATAGTTGAAATGAAGTGAAGTGGCTGTCGGAGGACGGCCAAATCAAATCGGAAAAATGCAATCGTATGGCGAATGGGAATAAAATAACAGTGGTTCAAGTCAGAATCAACGGCTGAAGAGATAGTATTATTAGATTGATCGAGTGGATTTGAGGATGATAAATGGTTCGGCTCGTTCAAATGTCAAAATATGGCATTTGACAGTAGATGGCGCCGTCATTTGGTTGTTAAAATTGTCTGGTGTAAAAGGGTGATGTCTCTTGAAAAGATGATTTTGAAATGTTATTGATTTTGTATCGCGAAGGGGTTTTGATGAATTTGATGTCAAAGGCAAAGAACGTAGCAGAAGGCCGTATATATGTAAATCTTCTAATGATGATTCGTGTTAAATGATAGAAGAACTTGTATTTATATTACTTTGCAAATCAATAAGTAATTTCACATTGTTTAAATTCATTGGGAATGTTAATTTTTTTTATTAAAAATAGCGATGGCTCAATTGTACTCTTAATTTTTCTATGATTAGGTAGAAATTTGCAATCTTTTTTACAAAGTACAATGGTTAATATTTTGATTTGTAAAAATGGAATTTAATTCATAAAAAAGTGTTTTAATATTAAATTTGATCAACTATTCCTGTTTGAAAAAAAGCTGAACTTTTTTTAAATATAAATTACGTTTCATCCAACATTCGAATTAAATTTTCAATGATATTAACAATATGGTAAATAGAATATATACTGCAGTTCCTTACGTGTGCTGTTATGTTCATTTACATTATTTAATGCACACGTTTCTTTTAATGTATATATGCTTTGTTGCATTACGTCGTCACTGTAAATGCATATGATTAATTATATATTTACGTAAACAAATGTATTGCAATTTCAAAAGTATTATAATATTTTGATGGAAAAATGTCTCTACTTAACGTCAATTCAATTTCATATATTAATTTTGTATAATTATTTATAAGATGCAAAGTGAAACGGAAAACTTTATGATCGTATTAAAATGCACTTTAATATCATTTCGTAGTGATTTTAATTAATGCAAATTGTAACAAAACTAAAGTAAATAAATATGTAAATAAATGAGCAGATAATAATTTAATGAAAAAGTAAATATTAAGTACAAAAATATAATAGTTTTTTCGAAAAAATGTAAAACTGCCATGTTATGCATTTAAAAACATAATATTTTAAAGGACTTAAAAATAATTATTTTTGATAAGCGAAATATATTACCAGTACAAAAAAAATAATATAAATTTGATTAAATACACTAGTTATTATTACGATGTTAAATAACTTTTTATTTACATTAAACCTACATTTAATTAATGCAAATAATTAATTCTTAAAAGGGGATTTAAAAAATGGATGTTTTTCTTCAAAAATCCGTTTTACTTGAATATATAATATCAGTTTTCTACATAAAATTCTTTTTTTTACATTTCATCATTCTCAGTTTACGCGGAGTCAATTTTGTCGGATAAAATTAAATTTCGGGTCGAAAGGTTATGCTGTTTTATTTGTGCTCACAGAGCATCATTACGAAAATAATTCTTCGAATTATTTTTCACCACGTGGTTATAAACCACATTTTTGTTTCAATTAAATTGCAAACAAATCTTGAATTTAAAGCCTTTGAAACAGAGGTTATGCTTTGCTTTGAATTAAAGAGATAAAAGTAAAAACTAATTGAAATTTCACATTTTCAGTCACACGCAAAAAGACGACACAATATTCGTCTAGTTTTATTATGCGCGAAACCGAGACGTTGCTTTTTTGTTTACACTAAGAGAAATGTAGTTAATCAATATACAAACTGTACATAAAAGTAATTTTAAACAATTATTTCTTTTTGAACTTTCAGCCATTTCACTTCTATCACTATTTATTAAAATCCTGCAAGTATATAATAAACCGGAAGTTTTTTTTTCTTTCTTGACTATTGAAAAGCTTGATTATCTCTCGACATCATCTATAAACACTTTTATATGCAGATATTGTGGCGCTTTTCCCCCCGAAATGACCGCAATGTCATTTAAATTCGTATAATATATCCGATATATTTCTTGTTTTATTTCAATGTTTCTCGAGGTCCATCTCTGAATTCCTCTTTAATTTATACACTTCTGACGTATCTCTGAATCAATATAAATCATTATTTAAGTCACGTGCAAATGACATTCAAATTACGTGTTATTTGAGCCTGATGAAGTACATGCAGCTGCGTTGTTGTTACCAACTTAAATTCAGATATTGATAAAGTTTCCAAGTGGTCTTTTGATAATATCCTAATAATTAACCTTGCCAAGTCCTCATATCTCATCAATTCCATCTATAGAAGTATTCGTTATATATATTGATATAGCATAGATTATGGTTCTTGTCTTGCAAATATTTGAAAATTTAGACAATACAAAATATCTGCCTCTGATTTTCCTTCCTAACATGCAAATTTGATTGTATTAACGTTCGGATTGTAATTGACGCTTTTTGAATAAAAAAGCAAATAGTTCTCTGAGCATAAATAATAAAAAAAGATCAATAAATTGATTGATATAATTGTACATGTAATTGCACAGTACATTCTATTTTTAGAAGTAATAAATACATTAAACAAATCATTTCCTGAATGGTTTATAACTTCATTCGAGTACAGTCTAAATTTGACACATGATTATTTCATCATTTACATTGTCGTATATATTTTGAATAAACTGGAAAATACAAATAAAACAAAAAAAAAAAAGAAACAAAAAACAGTGAGAGAGAAAGAGACTGCGTGAAAGTGTGATTTAGAATTTCAGCACCTCATCTTTCATTAATGTCGCTCCATTATTTTGCCGTGATATATTGGAAACAATTTTTGTAAAAAAATACCCTCGTAAATTATTGGCCACATTTTATAGTTAATATCACAAAGACGCGGTGACACTAAACCGACCTCATTTTCATTTTATTTAACAGAATTTACATCTCGCGCGGGTAAAATATTTCGCGGGATATAAAATTCATGGGCATTTTGATATAAATAAACTTTTCGCCGGGACGGCGATCCCAGGCGCAAACCCTGATGGCAATTCGTTTCCATTTTCTTGCAAAAAAAAAAGAAGAAAAAAAAGAATTGGCCGGGACAAAGTGTCTATTGTTTTTGACAGAAATATTCAATTGGGCTATTGGCGCGCGCTTTGGCATTGCTACCCCGCACTTTGTCCCAGTTTTGCGCAGCTTTCAGCGTACGTAGAACCAGGGTAACAACGTGTATAAATATATACATGAAGGTGTACACGCGCCCGGGCTGCTTTGCCTCCCTCCGTCATAGATACCGAACGGCGAGGATTTCACAGAAATGCACTTGTACCGGCTAAAGAGCTCAGAACTCCAAAGCGACTTGACTGCGTCGTTTGCAAAGTGGAATTCTATTTCGAATCCTTCAACGGTAAGCTAAAGACTCCAACTTCTGGACTTTGCGTCGTTATTTCTTCGCGTGATATGAGATTGAGTCGCAAGCAATGCGCATAATTAAAGTTAACGATTTCGCCGGCGTTAAAAGGATTTGCTGATTTATACCGGGCTATTTCAAATTAATTTATCGCGGCCGGTGTTATCGGTAATTAAGCGCAACCGCGCTCGCATGCCTCCTCACGCTATCCACGCTTCTTCGCCGTCTCGTACGTAACCGAAAAAAATGATAAATATGTCCAGTCAATCTTGGCGGCAGCGGAGGATTATATTATAAAGGCTGGCACGAACGTACTTCCGACCCAACCAACCAACTTTTATCACACCTCAATTGAATTCTTAATCACTTGAATAAGACCAACTTCTCTAGGCATATCCCATTGACGGATCCAGTGTGCACCACTAGTTTTATTTTTTTTTTACATTGAAAAAAAAGTAATAGTAAAATTGAAAACAATTTATATTCATTTGAGGATATCTCTGAAGAGTGACAAAATTTTACTATTAAAAATAGTAAGAATGATAATTATCAAAGCAATTTGTAGTACTTTTCTACTAATATTTACTATGTAACTTTTAAATTTTACTATTGTTAACAGTAGAAATAATTACTTACAAATATATCCTCAAATTGATACAAAAAATAGTCATTTGTGATATATTTTTTTTGTACGGAATGCATTATATTTCAGATGGAATTGTATAGACGCTAAACAATATTTGTTAACGACACTTTGTTTCATTGTTTCTCCAAGTTTTCGCAGCTACTTTTATCGAGTTGTCTCGAGTTGTCTAACTGGAGAATATTTCAAGAAAACATATTACGGCCGAAAGATGAAGATATTTTTTTTTTTTTTTTTTTTTCCGTTAACATTGTAATCAGTAATTTTAATTAATACGATTAAATGCAGAAACTCTTACATAAATAAGTAACGAAATGTTTGTATTTAAATGTTTTGCAAATGCTCTTAAAATGTACTCATCTGCATTCTCTTTTGGTGTATCTGTTCTTTATATCTGCTTGGTAAATTTAATTATTTTAAATCAGTTTCCTTAGCTCCGGATGAAATCTAATTTTCATAAATTACTCCTTTGTAAAGTAAAAAGTGTCTTTATAGAATATTACGACAACTTAATTTGAACCGGATCACATTTTGATTTAAATTATTGTTAGCAAAACTCGGAAAGTTCTTTCCATTCTGAATGTTATTACATTTGTGAACATTTTTTAAATTTGTTTCGCCTGACCTTCATTCGTACGTCAAACATCCAAGATTTTGATACGAGTTGTGTAAAATAAGTATTTTGGAATGAAATCAAAATTGTTTTTAAATCAATAAATTTGATTTCATAAGACTATGAAAATGTTCAAATCAATTACGACCGCGTGAATTGGCCACCCAGTGAAAATTACATATAATATTAATAAAACTTTATGTTTTCGCAAAAACATATAATTCAACAATTATGCTCCTTTTTACGATTTATTACGACACTAATTATTTACGCCGCGTATAAACGTATAATTGGATACGTCAGGAGTTTGCGCGAAATATGGATCTCATATTTCGCCGCGCAATAACTTGAAATGATTCGCGAAGAGCGCATTATAATGACGAGGGGGGCCAGGGGGAAGGGTAGGGGGTTTCTTTATCGCGCACTTACAAATATTTATTCAATCTTTCGGTAATATCATTGTTAGCGCAATGTACTGGCCATATACATTTTGAATTAAAGATCCTTTTACAAGCTTTTTCATTGGTCGTTCCTCCGTTCCGTTCGCCAACGATTCTCGTAAATCAGAGTGAACTGCGTCAGATAACGTCCATTTTCTTGTAGAAAAGCACGGTAATGACTAACGGTCTATTCAGGTCTTCCGTGGATTAAGGTGGGATTTGTCGATTAATTCAACGTTTCAATTTAAATTTAACAAAGGGCCGCGCTGACGCTCAAAGTACGACGAAGAAAGTCTCGGGAAAATATGTAAATGGCATTAAATTATTTCGGTGAGGGGAGGGGGGAGGCGAAGGGGAAAAAAACACTGTGTACATTTCAAGAACGTTAAATTGTCTTTTGAAGTATAAATTCAAGGATAGTAAACTGGACGGCGCATTGGAGTTCCTTGGTAGAGGCTCAAGTTTGCTTCCACAAAATTGAAAAAAATTTGAAGAAATTAAATTTAAAATATTATCCTTTTTATAAGCAGAATAAATTCTATGATTTATTAATATTTTTTGCTGGAAAAAATCCATTTCCATTTTCTCTTGATACTCACATTTGGCGCGAATGCGCGCGCAATTTATCCAACAACTACAACTTCACGTTGAGCTTTACTTTTTAAGTATGATTTTGTAAATTTCCTAGACGTATGGTGATCGTATATATATTGCTATACTAAATATGAAATTGTACAATATCATACGTGAAATTTTGCCTCAATGATATGATAAAATAGCAGAAACTGTAGATAAATGTCTTACCTACGCCAGAAGGTATAGTAACGTTAAATACAACTGAGCTTGCGAAAGAATAACTTTGAATGCAGGTAATATGATCGAAGTGTACGGTAAAAAAGTGACGATTTTGTCAAGGCGCGCATTATTCGTGAAATTGCACGTAACGCGAGCGGTTGGCACAATAAATTGTAGGAAATATGCGGAAACACACGTTATACAACAATGGACGTACTTGGCGCGAGGCATTACCATGTCTCTTGATTCAGCATAACGCACAGCTACACCTTTGTTAGCTGTACTGATTGCACTGTTTGAGTCCTCACTTAGTTATGTCTCCTGCATGCAGTCTCCAGCGAGCAGAATTGCTTTGTTAGTTTGTGTTTATCGCGAAGTAACGACGACCCGTATTGACGTGCCGTCCTGCTCCGTTCCTTTTACCATAAGTCCGCTGTCTGTCATTCGCCCCAACTATCTCCTCTGTATTTACATAGGGCTGCTATTCCACGTCATTTTCGTCCTGCCCGGTTGCGCATTCAGCGCAAACTGAAATCCGATATTTTTCTTACGTTTCGCTTCCCGTACCAATATCCTTCGGCATCAAATTGATAAACTTGTTGAATTTGTATGACAATCCACTTGAAATTGATTGCAGATTGGAAATAAGTATCCAACACACAGGTGGAATTGACAATGTACCCGGTTAAAATTTAACGTCGTGCGTTCTCTTTTATATATTTTCAGTTTTCTAATTACATTTTCAAAATCAAATTTACACGAAAACCAACCTTCCATTTATCTAAATGAGAGAAAAATTTTACGATAGAAATATTTTTCCACTTTCTATCTTTTAATTTAATTTCGCGCGTATCAAATTTAAGTGTTATTTAGTTTGTTAAATCAGAAGGGATGTTTTATGACTGCAAAATAATAGTATCAAGCGTAAAAAAAAAAAAAAAGTTAAAGCAATATAATTTTGTTGGTGTGTGTTTTGGTGCACAAGTTTGTTGACGTTCGCTTTTGAAATTCGCATTGTAGTTTTTTAATCAATTTAACTTGAAAAAGAATCGACTTTTTCGCTTTTAATTGATTTCCCGTTTCATTTTTAATGACGGTTTATATTTTCCGGAATTTTATTTCATGTCTTTACCGATGATGGGTGTTTACGTTAGATATATGGCGTTATTTCATTACTGAATAACTTTTGTTGCGATATAAATTTTCGTCAGAAGTCAATTTTATATTGTTCCACGATGTGGGACAGGGCATCATGATTGAATTGTGAATTCCAATAATACAGGAAAATTGTGAAAAAAAATCCATACGAAACAAGCGTTTGTAAAAATAACACTTCCAAATTGCACTTTATATTTTCAAATATTTTTACATCAAATTTGTTTTTCTCCATTTTCCATTTAGTTTTCGTACGTAATGAAATTAATTCTTGCAAGATGATTCCGTCAAGAATTGATTAAAAAAAATAAAAAATAAAAAAGAAAAACGAACCTTTAAACCGGATAAAATAAATACTTAATCCGATCAAAATTGAATTAATCAAAGTGTTTAAGAATAAATGAAAACCAATTAACCGTAATTAAAGTGGCTGAAACGGGTTTATAAAACTTCCAGTTGATCAGGTAATCTTCGCGACAAGATGTACATTTAATATTATCGATCTCTTAAACTGAATGGGATCAGGATAAGGCAGTAAAATACCTTATCCTGATTGTTGAAATATGAAAGAAGAAAAAGTTCATTATCAAGTCGAACAGACGGGCAGGTATAAGTTGTCCGATATATTATATTTCTTCGCATCCAGATCTAGACCTATAAAAGCCATACGATTAACCGGACCTTCCGAGAAACCTATCTATACGGCGTTCCACCAGGTTCTTGCGGTATTACCGATCAAGCAAACAGCACGACCAGGCTAAAAAGCCGCATTCATCGTTGAAATTTGAAAAATCAGCCTCGCGGCGGTGCACTTCTTCAACGTCGTCTCAGGCAATGATTTTCTGGCTTTTCAAATGGCTCTCCCATGCGGACATTCTTGTCCTTGGCATCCTGGAATTATTATACGCGAGGCTCCTTAGCATACCCCGATGAGATTGCCCGGGGCGTCCCCATGGGCCCGGCCATTTCCCCGACCATAATTAAAATCAGCACCGAGCCGACAAAATGGGTACCACTCGGCGATGATTTATTCCGCTTGCGCGGGTATTGATTTATGCCGCGTCTAACGACCCGATGGCAGGCCGACTCGTATAGAAATTGACGTACTGTCGAGGACTGGCGTAGTATCGGTGAGGGTCGGGCGAACCCTTGGTTCAGCCTTGGAACGAAGCACCAATAGACCGTAAGGAATAAAATTCGTCTGGATATTGTCTGGTAATAATCTGGGAAGAATATCTGGATGTTATCTGGATATGGTCTGGAGAATGTCTGGAAATAAGCTGGCCTAGAAGCGTTTCCTAGAATTCCCTGTAATCTCAACAATAAATCGATTATATCTGGATAATTTTGGCAGACAATGTCAAACCATGATTATGCCAAGGATCACTTATTTAATGACTACGGGTTTGGAAAAGTCCCTGTTGAAAAAGTCTTATAGATCCATATAGAACTACTTCTATTTGTGTCCATAAGTACCCTAGTAAGAAGAGATATCGTACGATATCCCACAAATATTTTCGAATAACATCTTTATGTCTAGTCGTAGAAATATTCTTAGTATATTATTGGGAGATTAAATGTCCTAGATATATATCACAGATATTACTGCGATTGGACATAAAGATATTATTTTGAAGTATTTGTGGGATATCATACGATATCCCTTCCTACTAAGGGTATCTATGCGGTTTCTATCCACATAAAGCTTCGCCTATTTGTAATACTAACAAAATTGCATTTTTCTTTGGAATTCCATGTAGATACATATAGATGAATAAGTAAATACTTATAATAAGACAATTAGACAATTTGAAACAGTCCTACATAGATCTATAAGACTTTTTTTTTAACAGGGGTGCCTGCTCTGTCTTGGTTGACAGTACCGCCGGCATAATACTGGTTTTTCTACACAGGTGAGGCACATCATTCCGCGACGCATTGCCGCGTTCCGTCTTCGTCAGCCGATCAGATCGAATTGACGAATAACGATAGCAGACCGGGTGGATTTATGGGGATGACGTTATCGCGTCGGGCTTGAACCCGTGGAGCGTTGTACGTTGCGTGGCCTAATCGCGGCCGCGGATTCCGATGGCTCCCAGGTAACACGGGCTAACATTGTCCGGTCTATGATGGCGAGGCGATACGCCGCTGAAAATATGGCATACGTTTTCGTAATCGATCATCGGTAAAAAGTGCATTAAGCCCGGGTTATCAGCGGCGAGCGCCCTCCATTTCAATTGGCCGGCCGCGGACAAGATTTATTTGCCAGCGCGGAACAAGAGGAATGTTTCTTTGTGCCACGGTAAGCGTAGCGGCGCGCGGACCCATTCGGAATGCGCGGTGCGCGCCGCGCTGAATGATTATGAGGCTGGGGAATCGTTCGATGATTTTCCGCTTGTTTACCTTAGTAGAACTGAACTGAAACTGGGCTGAAATACGGTCCCAATCGGGCACCCAAATCGGGTTCTATGTATGGGTGTAACGCCGGGCATACATATGGCCCCAGCCGGGTATCCTTAATGGGATCCATTTCGGAACCTAACCGGGCCCACGCCAAATTTCCCATTTTGCATTAAATGTATAATATTTCCTTTTGATTCAAGATAAATACACTGAGAGAAAAAAATTGTTAATAAAAAGATTACTAATTTGGCACTATACTTACGGAATATCATTATATGGAAAGCTAGTGGATTAAAATTAGTTGAATTAGTTTATTAAAAATAGCACCATTGGTTCCTATTTGTAAGGTGGCATCCCAACTGGGACCATACGAATACCCGGCGTTACACCCCGATCGTTTCCCGGTCTGGTTATTTAATCGGGTTCCGATATGGTCCCAACCGGGTAACCATGCCGACACCACTTGAAATCGGGCACGCCCAATTGACCCTGACAAATAACCCATATGATTATTTGATGACGTCGACAGTGCCCTCTATTGAGTCGTTGTTCTTTCGCGAGTCATGCAAATAGTTGGACAGCGCGCTTCCGGAGTTGGCGCGGTGTTTGCGAATTTGGTGTAAGGCCCGGGCTGGGGGGAGTTACAATGCCACGCTAAAATCAGAAGCGTTTGGAATATTTATCCCGTTTATTTTGTTTGAATATTAATGAACCGTGCTGCACTAATTAGTTTCGTGTAAACGTTATCTTGGCAGTGTAAACACTCGGTCAATCTTACGGTTATTTGGAATAATTGTACCCAGTTGGGTTTCAATAAACAAAATCAGATTTAATTAATTAATTGGATTAGCTGATCTGTTTGGAATTTGTGAATTTCATCAGATTGAATTCAACTGGGTTGACTAACGCATTCGAAGCTGACGTTCGGATTACTGGTTCGCAATAAATCTTAGTAATTAAATTGGACCTTTTTTTTTCTTCTTTCTTTTTCTAATTAAGTGTAACAAATTGAATTCCGTTAGGGCACACTGACTTTGCGTCGCGTTTAGGATTATACGCTTTTAAAGTGGGGATGTAAATAGAGACCCGAAGTGTCTTTGCCGTGGCTATTAAAATTTCAATTCTACTCAAATATATTGATTGAATTTGATTAGAATCTCCCGTAAGTCTGCTGGCTCTAACAAGGCATGGATACGCTTGGACTTTTATTTTTTTTATCAGAGGCAAATATCTTGTTTAGAGGCATTCCTTATAAATTGTAAAGCGCCGTTGCTTTTATATCACGTCGTAACGCGCCGCAGGAAAGTATAACCATGAATCGTCAAACTGGTTCCCCGGTCATAATATTTCTGCACTCGTGATACCTAATTAAAATCACATGAAACTAATGCTTTCTCTATCGAAATGATGACACGAAATTGCAGTTTCCTCGCAGTTTTCCTCGCCGTGGTAGGTGGCTTTCCGCGTGCCCACGCTACGTGTAATTAGGAAGCGAATTTAAATAAATTACACGATAATGACTAGGAGGCGTAAAATTGTATGCCTCCCATAACACTTGCCATCGCTCGCGTCAAACGCGAGAGCAGCAATGTCCTCGTGTAAAATTAGATAAATGCAACGTGATTGCGCGAATACATTTACTTTGCCAGGTACTTTTGTGTTACAAATGTTTTTGTTTTGTTGGCAGTATTTTAAGCAAAGTTGGAGGAAGAGTTGTGACAAAGAAAAGGCTCTTGGGTCTTTTTAATTCATCATGTAATGTAATAGCAAAAAATTCTTTATCTTACCATCTGTTTTAAAATAAATTAATAATATATTCATAATGTTTTTTTAGAACCTTTAAACATTTTAATAGGAAATGTTTTAAAAGCAAATGTTTTTAGTGTTTGAATTAGAACGTTGCGCTTCAAAGTAAGACACTTTGGGCTTTGAAAGGATATACGTGCGACGTGCCACCTTTTGTCTTGGCAAATATAATTTTCATGGTTACATGCGTTGTCATATTTATAAGAGCAGAAGTTTATAATTTCATTATTGTAATTAGTAAATTTAATCATTAGATGATAGGATGTTTTCGTTATAGTAATAGTCAACGGGATGTTGTTTGTGGGGGAGAGTAAATATCATTTTTCAAGGAAACTGCTGAAATTCAATTAGTTCTGTTAAGTACTTATTTATTTACTTATAAAGGTCTTTAATATTGTTTTGTGATATTACTGAATTTTAATTCTGTCTTGCGTTTTTCTCTATTGAATATATTATAATAATTTTTTAATTTTTTCTTCAGGCTAAAAAGAAAGCCAAAGAGAGATATATTTTACAGAAATTTATTAAGTAATAAAATTCTGTAATATAATAAATTCAATATTATATAAAAATATAAAAATTATGAACAGTCAAAAGTAAATACAAAATCAATTTACAGAGTAATCAGGGGAATTAGTGGATTCCCCATATTTATATAGCTAAGTAGTGTGTTGTAATAGTTGTTAAATTTTAATAATGCATTAATTGAAGGAATGGCAGATTGTAACATGAGGTGCAAAAATATAAATGGGGGCTTGTTGTGGTGCAAGTGCGGTCAAATGGCATTCACAAATACAAGCAAAATAGTTTATTGGTTGCATCATATTCATCTAATATTATTCATGTACTTTGGCTCGTCGGACCGTTGCCGCGATCCTTGATATAATTTTATTATATTGCATCATAAAGTGAGGATAAAATCTTCAAAAGTTATATTTAATATATATATATATATATATTATATGAAAGTGCTTAGAGAATTCTGCTGGAATTCATAACAGCATAATAAAAATTGTTACCATTAAGGTTTTAACATTTATCGTATTATATAAGATGCAACTAATTATTTATCCACTATAAAACATGTTTATTTTCAATATGTCAAAAATTTTTGACTATTCTACACTGAGATAAATTTGTATGAAAGTTTTATTGTATTTTAACAGAAGCTTTGATATATAGGTGTTAAAATATATTTATCATTCTTGGTGAATAGTAAGATTTTACCAACAAATTACCCATTTTGGTTTTAACTTCTCTCGTTCTTGCTCTACCTGATGGAGAATGCTATTCTATTAGTGCTATTCTTGTTTATTCTGGAACAAAAAAGACAGCTGTTTTGTCATATACTTTTAATTAAAACTGTTTACAAAAATTTTCCAAAATGTTTACTAAAAAAAGCACGAAAGTTGACGGCTACCGTCAGAGATATTTGTTTCTATATACATAAATATTATAAAAACAACGAGTCTATTCTAGATATAACACACATACACTTCAATTACGTTTAAAAACAGTAAGTCGTTACTTTCAACCAGACAAATTTTTCCCAAATTACTTTAGTGTACGTTGTACCAATAAATTGGTCTCGTTGCAGTGTTCTAATAAACATCTAATTAATATCCAAACACAATACAATAATGTTGCCGGGAAATTGTTTCACAGCACGGAGACAGGACAAGTTTGATGAATGCTTTGGAGCGTGGGGGCACAGGGACGCGCGGCCGAAATGATGAGCGCGCGGCGATTAATCAAGGCCTGCGCCAATAATGAGACGGGGGTAATTGGCGTATCGAGTTACGCGGCCGCGCGAACACCTCGCCGTCTCTCTCTCTCTCTCTCTTTTCTTCCTTCCTTTTTCCGCGAGCAGCCGGCCGGCCCGCCGAGCCAATCACCGATTTCCGGACCGGTCCGGCGACGCGCCGGTATTTCGGGGGACCCAAAAATTGTCCGCAATTATCCGTGCGTGTGCTGCGTCATTGCGAAACTTCGCCCGGCCGTCTCGCGCATCGCGCACGGATGCAAATGCGCGCCTTCATTAAGGGGTATCGCTCGGGAAAACGTGGGTCGAATGGCTCCGCTTACGAGGCCGCGCCTGCGGGGATACCGTGGCACGACCGCGTGCGGCAACGCGCCAATTAAGACGATGGCAATTGCGTGCGCGGCAACGAGCCAGCGCCGACGAAAAGGGAACGGCCGGGTCCGGGGCACGGTGGGTCGACCGGGCGGGGGGCGGGAGGAGGGGGGAAGACGTCGACTGGAAGGACGTCTCGGAGCCCCGGCCGATTGATATTAGCATACCCGGCACGACGATATCTCGCGTGTACCATCATATTATATGTCTCTCCTGGCCGATGCGGAGGACGTCTCGGAGCGAGTCGATGCTAATCGTCGTCGAGGCCCGGCCAAGAACCGGGGGAGGGGGGGGGGACTCTCCTCGCGCCAACGTGGAATGCGAGGGCACCGCGCTCACGGACGGCCGATTGCGCCGCGCTCCGGAAAACTTGCCCATGTAGACATTGATCAATGGCCTAATACTGGCCCAAGATTGGCAACCGTCGGCTTACGGTCGGCTGCTGATCGGTATGCAACACCATTATCACGCGGCCCAATCGTTGCACCAACCGTCGGCTAGACAGTTGGCTCATGAATGGCCCAGCATTGGCTACCAATCGTTATGACAAAAAGATCAATTCAGTGAAAGTTGATTTTCCGTCAAATATAAAAGCAAAATGTATAATGACGACTGTTTAGCAGAAGTTATTTTCTATTAATTTGTTATATTAAAATAAATATTGTAGAAAAAATATCATTAAAAATGATAGATATAAAGTAATAACTAAAAATTGTTTTAATTTATTATTACATACCATCTGGAGTGACAAAAAATCAGTTCATGTGTTGAACTAATCATGGTCTAATGGGCATGTCAAAATTGGAGCACGATTGGTTTCGATGTTGTATATTATATAAGTCGACGGAAATGTATCTCTTGGGCCAACCATGGCCCCAATGGTTACCCTACGGTCGACTCAAAGTTGGGCTAAGCTGGAATTTTACCGTCGTCAGTCACCATCGTGCCAAGCTTGGCCCGTTCGTTACCAACGGATGACCGTTGGATTTTCTATCTGGGTGGGGGGGGGGGAAGTCCCGGGGTACCGTAATCGTTGCGGCCGTCGAATGAATTTTGATGCGTTGCGTGCGCGCGACGCCATATTTCCCGTTTGCCAATTCGGTTGTGCTTCGCGGACCATTTGAATTTTAATGGATGGACGTTACGGTTATGTATGTAAATCGGGGATGGTTAAGTAGAGCAAAAAAGGGAAGGGGGGGGAGGCAAGCGAAATAAGCGATTTTTTCTTGCTTTTGGGAAAAGTCGAGCGATATTTCATGCCGCTGTCGGGGAAACGGATCAGCGTTGCATAAATATGTACATTTATATTGAGATAATGTTCCGGTGTAATGTTTGATATTACAGTGCGGGGAATCAAATAATAAGAATTGCCGTGCGGTAAATGATGATTTTTGTTGAAATGTGTGAGTGTAGGCTGGGTCATTTTAGAGTCGGACTTAGGAATGTAATATTGGTTGTGGTATTTTTTATATTCGAAATGAAGAAATTTCAGGTTGTCAATTCTGTACGTAGTAATTTGTTAGGATTATATTTGTCTCGGTGTATGATTAAGGTTTTTTTTGTTTTGAATCGTTTGAATCGTTTATTTTTCAATAGTTAAAACAGTTGTCTAAAAGGTGGATGTAAATTTTTAATTATATTTTATTGTTTTATTGATTAAGATAAATTATTTATAGTACAAGTAAGTAATATTGTCACAAGTTGCAAGTTTCAAATTTTACAACTGTAAAAATTTCAATGTTTGAGTGAAAGGATTAAATTTTGCAAATTTTTACATATAATTTATATAAAGTCAATAATTTATGGATATTATTTGAAAATAAGGTAATAATTTGGGCTAGTTAAAATTCTTCAAACTCATTTTAAGAACTGTCAGTTGACGTATCGCATTCGTTAGAAACGTTCCTTGCAAATGTTTTTAATTAAAAAGTTATCAGTCATACCAATTACTCGAAAAAATAATTTTTCGCAAAACAGTGGCTGGCCTCGAAAAAGGATCTGTCAAAGTCCAACGGTGCAACCCATTTGCATGGAAAATACGTATGAAAAAAAAATAATTTATGTAAAAGTTTTCGCATTTTGAAAGAGGATCTATCACGTAACGTACCACGTATCGTTCTGTTTTTCACTGTCAATAACACATTTCGACATTTTGCAGCAAGAAATGGGCATTTGCTGTTTACTTAAATAATGCATCTCTCATCATTTTCAATTTTTATTTATTCAACGCGCATCTAAATTTTGATCCGGCATACAACTATAAACCATTTGATTAATAATTTAATTGGCGGACTTCATTGCGATTCTAATGTGCGTTGCGATACGTTATGGTAATTGAAATAATTCTGTAATTAAAGTAAAACGTGAACGTTGCTCGAAAGGTACGATTATTTTATTTTTTTTTTTTCATTGTCAAACGAGGAAATATATTCAATGCGCGGCCACTTGGATTAACGCATCAAAACACGATTGGTTTGATAGAATAACGGTCCGCGGAATTTATTTAACGCCGCGCATATTAAATATTAATATAAAAAAAACTGTCGGCGAGAAAATTGTTTTTATACTAATTGCGTATGGCCGGTTATCGTGACTTTGCCTGTAAATATAAATAAACGGCCAAGTTTAACGTGAGAAATGATATTATTTGCACGAACAGGTTATGTTAAATTCATGCGTATAAAATATTTGCCAGCGACACGTCATGTTGTTCATAATATTTTAAAGCTTAGTTGCAATTGCCGTATCGCATAATTTCAAATAACGATTCGGCTAAAATTATTTAAATGGTTCGTACACGTATAACATCATGGATAATTATGGCCATAGTTATATTGCGCTCTGTATATAGCGTGTTTCGTGTCGGACTATTTTCGTGAAAAATTAATTGTTATTTTAATGAACAAGAATTTGCAAATAAAACGACTTTTAGAGTCGCTTTTAATTAATAATAAAGTTTTTTTAAGAAGTAACTGTAATCTTATTTGTAAATTACGGAAAATTATAATTATTTCGATTAAAGTTATCGATTGCGTTTGTTTAAATTGGATATATATATATATATATACACATATATATTTTGTTCTATTTATTTTAATATAAAAGCAATAAAATGTTCAAGTTATTGATATTAAGTATAATAGTTGAGAATACAATTGCAAAATTACACTCGCAATATTCCAATTGCACTTTACGGTATACTGAAATTCTATTAGGATTTTGGGTAATCCGACATGTATATACTCTAGGTTGAATCTGAGAAACAGGGTTTAGAAGCTGAATCACAACTAACAAAACCTTGTTCGAATTATTAAGAATTCAATTAACGTAATTTAATGCACTAAATTTAACTATGAACGAATAAATCTTTTTTAACAATAAATATTATAAGAGAAACAAAAGTAAATTGCTGCATTGAGATAAATAACTGTTTTTAAATGTATTGCAGGTATTTTATGCATTAATTTTGCTGTTTTCTTGAGTAAAAATTTTGGTTCATCCCCATGCACGACTAATTTCTTAGACTGCAAAGTTGAAAAGTAATATTGCAAGGATAATCACAATAAACAATATTCTCTCTTGCTTATAATTCGAGATAATCTTTCAAGCGTTGTTCTCTTAATTAGAAAATTCTTGTATTTTCCAATTGACGTTGCGTAAGAATAGATCTTTGATATTCAAACAGATTGTTCCTTATCCAAGCTATCATATTGGTTTCGTTTGGCGTTGGAAATTCAATTACGAGGACAGTTTCCGCCTGAAAATCAAAGTGGCATTTGGCTTGTTGTTCGCTCGAAGGAACCAAGCAGAAACGACTTTCAAGTTACAATAAATACTGTACTTCGTATTCCTGACGACGAAGTCAATATCTCTAAGTATATACATTGTACTGGTTGGGCGTTCATACGCGTATTTGCTTTGATTTCAATTCTCAGAAACAGCGAAATGGACGCAAAACCATCAGTTTCGTTGTGACGTAACAAGGATTTAGAGTATACTAAATGACAAAGTATTTGCTGGGAAAAAATCAGTCTCAATAGAAACTGGAATTGGCAAATTAAACTACAAATTTATACGTGGAAGTAGTCTGCTAGTTATGGCTTAGTAGGAGATGTTTTATTGGCCCAGTAAAGGCAAGATATTGGTGCCAGATTGGTGCCAGTGGTGACCCAAGACAGAGCCAGGTCAAATATGTACTGAAGTGACAACATTGAGAGCCAGTACTTTTTAACTAATGGAACAATACATAGTCCAGTATTGAAAAAATATTTTCAGTCAACAGTACTGTCACTAGTTTGGGTCAAATCTGGCTTTGATATGGTGCCTGAAGGTGTCTTACATCTGTTTTACGTCTATTTTTGTTGGTAACAATGTTCAAGCTAGTTTATCTGAGTCTGACCGTAGATAGGGGAGGGGGGGGGGTATCTATTGTATTCATTCTATTGTATCGAGCAGCTTCTTAATTTTAGTAACTATTTAAAGGAACATGAATTCTCACTTGCATCATTCAAATAATTTTTCCATTAGTGTTTCATTTCGGGTAATCTTGCCAATTTGAAGACTCTGTTTAATTGTTTCGTAAACTTCAATACTGCTTCGTAGTGCATAAATGGTAACATCACTAATCTTCAAGTTTTGTCTAGAAAGTTTAGAACTTACAGCCACAAACAGGTCGGTTTGATATCATCATGTAAATTAGGTCGTTGCAACTTGTTAAGATGAATTAAATGTCACTAGCAAAATGAGATCCATCCTAATTCTCTCGCAAATATGATTTTTGCCCCAATTATTGGGTTGCCACTTGTCAGGGATTAATGTTTTCTAAATTGACTTTCAATTGAATTTTAATTAAATACAACGCACAATTCTTTGCCGAAATGTTGGTTATTGAGATAAGCACATTTCCTTATTTCCGCAAACTATTCAAATGGGAATTAAATGTTAATTGGAATGAAATGAAATTTGAATAATATCTTGATTCGACTTTAATTTGTCTTAATAAAAGTTAAACATTAACTCATTTATGCGGTCTAATAATATTTCGACATTTGCAACTTTTCAATTAAATCATTTAAGTTTAATTAAAATGCCGCACTAAATTGTGCAACGTCATAAAATAACAAAGAGATGATCAATTTCTGGAACATAGGATCGACTGCCCTGCGGTAATGCATCCGAGTTGTTGATGGATTACACTGATAGTGAATTGTGTTGGCCTGTTCGACTGTCAATTAGCTAATTCTTGTAATAGCACGGAGCTAATGTTTAGACGTGTATTTTCAAGATTTTCGTCAAGATTTCGACATCATTAAGTTGAATAACTAGACCTCCAGTTTTACGTTTCGATAACTTCAGTCTTGTAACCCGATAAATAGGTTGTTTTCAAACTTATCAACTGATCTATTCGACTATTTCCACGAATTTTTTCTTAATTAATTGAAAAGTAAGGTTTGCTCCAATTTTAATCAATATTTATGTTTTCTCGAAATAACCTGTACTGAAAATGCATGGCAATTATTTGGTTTGGCCAATTATTCTTTTATCGGAATTTTGTGGACAAAAATTACAGTGTACCAGAAATATGGTACGTCTATAAATAATTAATTCGAATACTAACTTTGGATATTTTGTGTCTTTGACTCCACAAGAAATACAATAATTCCCCATGTAAAATTATGTTCAAAGCAAGGGACATTGTTGACAGTGTAAAAAGGGGTAGAAAAGGGGCCGCTTCTTCGATATGAGGAATAATTGAAAGAGTCGTAAAGTTGCGAAAAACCGGTTGTACGTCCGAGGTATCTGTAACGAGGCAAGTGTTTCGCAATTATCAGCCCAGGTCGGGCAAAAACAATTGCAATGCGTTTTGCCGTTAATGAGAAAGCGGTCGCGCCAATTGGGGCCCCGGTTTTCGTACGGCGCCGCGTCAAAAAGCCCCGCGTAACTGGGCGCCGAGGGTAATATTCTATTCGCGCGTAACGGCGGCTAATACCCAGCAGTGGGAAGATAACGATTTTCCGGTGGAAACGTTAATTGTCTCGTCGTTTGCACATCGCGTGTTTTCCACTAACATTTTATGTATCCGTAAAAGCACTTATCTTGCGCGTTGCTTCGAGTAACTTACACGCGGCCAATGTATGACAAAACTCGTGTACACAGTCAACGGCGTTATAATGAATTCATGAATTCGAACGAGTGCAAAAGATCGTGCCGATGACGGATGAACGCTTACAAATAGCTCATTTTGCGGACTATGAATATAGAGGTCGCTTTCAAATAGATTAGGGGCCGCGATTGGTGGGGCGTGGGGAGAGGGGGGGGGAGAGGGGTAATTGTCGAGGATAAGAATTTTATGGTGTTTTGCATTCTCAAAGCATTCTTTAAAGTATCCGTTTCACTTAAAGAGAATCGGGTTGAGGTAGGTCAAAGACGATCATAATGTTTGCTCAAATCTAAACTTAAAATGTTTGAGAAATGGAATTATATTTTCCCGCGTTGGAAGCTGGAAGTGTGCCCTACTGAATAAACATTCCAGGAGACACCCTTCTTGCGGGCAATCTGTCACTAGCGCCATCTACTGGTATTTTGGACAAACCTATGTTTAGTAATTTTTGAGATTATACTTCTTTTGGATATATTTTAGGGAACTATTCTAGTCCAGTTTATTTATAAATGTTCTCCATATCTCTATCAGATAACACTCAGATACTTTTCCTAAACTATTTTTAAATTATATTCAAACAAATTTTTATACGCGAGTTACAACGCAGAATTCAACAGGAAAATGAAATAAAAATTTCCCTACAGAGTGTATACCTGTTTACTGTTACAATTGCTGCTTGATTAACAAAGTTCAAAAAAAAAAAAAAAAAAAAAAAA